>CAWUFW010021183.1:0-128321 GCA_963921515.1 Calotriton arnoldi
TTGCTGCCACCATCTGGGCCGGACAAAGCCCTACCGGCTTCCCAATCCAGCTCCAGTCTCTTCGGAGGCGTGGGTTCGAATCCCACCGCTGCCACCAATGTTAGAAATGGGATCTCTAGTTGGCAAGGGCTTGCACCTTTGTCCAAGTAGGGACCCTTCTTCCTAGTCAGGGTAAGGGAGTTACACTCCTAAAATAACCCCTGCTCACCCCCTTGGTAGCTTGGCACGAGCAGTCAGGCTTATTCTAGAGGCAGTGTGTAAAGCATTTGCACATAACCAACAGTAATACAGTGTAAGCACTACAAACTGACACCACACCAGTTTAGAAAAATAACCAATATTTTTATATACTCAAGACAAGACCAAATACAATAAAAATCCACAATACAAATACTTTAAAAATGAGTACGTTGCAAGATAACTTCTTCTTTGCAGGAATAGTTCAAAAACAAAGTTCGTACGAGTCGGTAGCTCCGTCCGAGTCTACCGCGATGCTGAAAACAACAGAGTCTAACAGTTCCAGCCGACCGCGTCGATACGGGCCAGCAGAGTCGTGAACAGACTCGGTCACAGTACCTTTTCTCGTTGTGGCGGGCGCGGAGCGTGCGA
Source organism: Calotriton arnoldi (assembly GCA_963921515.1). Classification (NCBI taxonomy): domain Eukaryota; kingdom Metazoa; phylum Chordata; class Amphibia; order Caudata; family Salamandridae; genus Calotriton; species Calotriton arnoldi. The sequence goes on from CAWUFW010021183.1 coordinate 610, forward strand.
GCCGGTCGGCGTACGTCGCGGTTGCGGTGCAAGACGGAGCGATGCAAGGTGCGGTGTCCTCTCGATGCGGTGCAGGCAGCGGCTCGATGACAGTCGTGCAGACAGAGTCAGTGAGACCAAGGCGTGCGATGCAGGGTGAGACGATGCTCGATGCGGTGCTGGCAGGTTGTGATGCAGGCGACCAAGCCGGAGTGCGGGAACTGGCGTCGGACAGCGGTGCGAGTCGGAGCGGTGCGTCGCGAAGCGTGCGAGCGGTGCCCCAACTGCGATGCGGTCACGATGGTTGAGCCAGATGCAGCGACAGCGTCGGTCTGGTCCGGCCGGTACAGTGAAGCGATGTGATGCGAACTGCGGTGCCCACAGGTCACGATGCAAACAGCGGCTCGATGTTGACGGCGTCGGACGTCGTCGTCGGTGAGACCAGGGTTGCGGTGCGAAGCGGGGCGATGCGGTCTGTGGTGCAAACAGGACACCGGGCCAGCGATGGAGTCGGTTTACGGAGTCGGTTGCGGTTCCCTTCCTCTGTGGCAACTGAAACAGCGGTTCCGGAAGCGGTACCCAGAGGCTTGTGAAGTCTTTGCAGTCCCTGAGACTTCTTAACAGGAGGCCAGCTCGGTTTCAGGCCCTTGGAGATACTCAGCACAAGTTTGTAGAAAGTCCTTTCACTGCCCAAGACAGAAGCAGCAACTGCAAGCCAACCCAACAAAGCAGTCACTCAGCAAGGGGGCAGTACTCCTCCTAGTAGCTCTCCAGCTCTTCTTCTTGACAGGTTCCTTGATTCCAGCGAGATCTAAATTCATGGGGTCAGGGCCCCAATATTTATATCCCAAATTCCTTTGTTCTCTGAAGGCAGAGAAGCCTTTGCCTAGTCCAAACCAGTTCTGGAGCACTCTGTTGACAAGACTCCTTCTTTCCTTTCACAGTGCAGGGCAGAAACATCAGACGCCCCACAGGAGGTGGAGCCAGCATTGTGGAGGGAAAGCACAGCCCTGGAGCACTTTGTTGACATGATTCCTTCTCTTCTTTCACAGTGCAGGGCAGAGACATCAGACGCACCACAGGGGGGAGCCAGCACTGTGGGGGCAGGCACAGTCCTATTCAGGTCCCAGGTGCAACTCCTCCCTCCCATCTAGATGCAGATCTCTCTATTCACCACTGGGCGGACACATTCTGTCTCCTGGAATCCCCCAGCCCTGTCACTCAAACTCCAGACAAGGAATACACAACCTAGCAGAGGCAGGCCTGGATAGTTAGACAAGAAAATACCTACTTTCTAAAAGTGATATTTTCAAACACAGAATGTTAAAACCAACTTCACTAAAAGATGTATTTTATCATATTCAGGCATACTAAACTCAAATTTCTACCATGTTCCCGGAGTCAGTTAGGATTATAAGATGTAATAATCAAAACTGCCCATTCTGGCCTATGGGGGACAGGTAGCCTTGCAATAGTGAAAAACGAAATAGGCTGTAATTCACTATCAGGACATGCCACACACACCAGGGCATGTCCTACCTTTCACATACAATGCACCCTGCCCACAGGGGTACCTTGGGCCTACCTTAGGGGTGACTAACATGTAGAAAAGGGAAGGTTTAGGGACTGGTAAGTGTGTGCACTTGCCAAGTCGACATGGCAGCCCCAGGCTGCGCACAGGCTCTGCAATGGCAGGCCAGAGTTACACTTTACGGGCTGTTTGCGTGGGTGGCACAATCCAGTGCTGCAGCCCACCAACAGCATTTTGATTTATAGGCCCTGGCACTCGCAGTGCACTTTACTAGGGACTGACACATAAATCAAATAGGCCAATCATGGAAACACCAATCCATAACACATTTTACACAGAGAGCATATGCACTTTAGCACTGATTAGCAGTGGTAAAGTGCCCAGAGTCCTAAAACCAACACACACAGGGTCAAAAACAGGAGGCCAAAAAGCAAAAAGTCTGGGGGTAAACCCGCTGAAAAAGCCAAGTCTAACACACGTACATACTCGCGCATTGGTAGTAAGGAGTGTCATCATGAGCAGGTTAGATTACTGCAATGCCCTGCTGCTGGAGTCCCCAAAATATTTAACTGGGAGACTGCAGAGAATCCAGAATGCGGCGGCCAAACTGGCCTTGATGAGACCTCGTCAGTCCTCCCCCTCTCAGGCCCTTGTGGACCTTCATTGGCTCCCAATTCTGCAGAGGGTTCACTTCAAATCCCTCTGTGTCGTGTTCAAGGCACTGCACGGTCTAGGGCCAATACCGTTGCAGAGTAAATTCAGCTGGTATGCTCCCACTTGTTGTCTTAGGTCCTCCTCAGCTAATTGGGTGAAAGTACCTAGGGTCAGAAGAGTTCAACTGGGGGGGCAAGCTTTCAGTGTTGCTGCTGCAAGGCTCTGGAACAGCCTACCCACGGAGTTGCGACAGATGAAAGACCTTCTGCCGTTCAGAAAGAAAATAAAGACTTGGCTCTTTCCCAGAGTATAATGCCATTCTGCCCTTTGCCACAGGCTTTTTTCCGTCTCTCAGCGCCAGGATACCCGGCGGGTTGCAGTGCGCTCTACAAATATTCCTTACATTACATTACATTACATCTTTTCACTTGTTTTGCCTGTTCCTATTTGTGAGAAGTTGGCTTGGTATATGATGTCCACTAATTAAAGTGGGCTCCTTGCACCAGTCCAAACAACCCTTATGGTGATTTAAGAGGTCAAAGATAACCTTAGAAAGCTATCCAAGTGGTTGCTGTGGAGAGCAGCCTTCAGGCTTAGTCTTGAAGGAATGTTAAGCAGCTTGTTTTACCAGAATGCAACCTTATTGCATTGTTTAAATGAAAGGAGAACCACACAGTAGTTCTAAAGATATGTATTTATTATTATAACACACCTTAAATACCTCACAGTATCTGCTATACACAGATAAACACAAAGTACACAATACTGTAGCACAGAAACAATCGTAAGAAGCACTAATACACAGTGGGCTCCAGGGGGAGACCAAACCATATACTAAAATAGTGGTATAAGGACCATGACTCGAATCAAGACAGTGTCTAGAGGATGTAGAATCGCTGGGACCCCAAGGAACATCCCAAGGTGAGTAAGTAGGGACCCCATGGAGGACGGGTGCAGTGTGAGAACACAACCGCGTGCTCCGTTCAATTCAATGGGAGAGTCGCGGTTGCAGTTTTACAGTTTAAGGACCCTTCCCAGTGGATTAGGAAGCAACCCTTTGGAACCTAGAAGGTTGGAGAGCCACCCCACCCGTAGATACCGAAGTACCAGAGTTACCTATCCCAGGGAAACCGGGTGCATAGGGTTGAAGTGGCGTCAGAAACTGTTGTGGATCTCAATGGGAGTCTTCAAAGAAATGCCACTGTTGGAAAGAAGAAAAGTATCCGGTGGAACCCACAGGTGGATTCTTGATGGAAGGAACCTGAAAGCAGAGGGGACAGAGTCTGGGTCACTCAGTAGTGGCCAGGGGCTTAGTAGACAAATGCCCACCGATGTCGGGTGCTTCAGGTGTGATGATGGAGACCTTGACTCTACAGCTGCAAGGACCAGGAGATGTTGAGGATGACCAGGAGCCAGACACAAGCTGCCCCACAAAGGATGTCGAGTGCTGAGGGGTCGATGTCCGGTGGGATCACCAACAAGCCTTGGCAGCAGCAACCCACGAAGAAGGTCAAGGAAGGTTACAGTCTGGCCCAGCAAGGACCAGGGGACTCACCACAGCAAGGAAAGTCAGGGCAGGCCTGGAGCAACCAGGGGAGCCTAAGAAAAGCAGTGTTGACCCTCCAATAGACCCAGAGGCCAAAGGCACAGGAGTCACGACAGGACCTCTAGCAGTTTCACAAAGTAAAAGCTTGCAGGGCACAGAGTGTGAGGAGGCCAAAGTTCTTTGTACAAAATGTGCGCAGAGGTTAGGGCTATTGATAGCCCAATGCACTTAGTTGGGGAATGCCAACAAGCATATGCGCTTGCAAAAGTACGTAGTGCACAGGGGTTCAAGTTATGCGGTCCCCACAAGGGATACTGGCCTCAGACTTCGTGAGAGGGCAGCTCAACCAAAAGGAACTTAGGAACCCACCTCCTGTGTTGCTGGAGTCTTCGGAGTCTACAGGAGCTCAGGATCAGCAGACCAGCCAGTTGCATTATGGTGCCTGCAAATGCAGGGGAGTGACTCCTTCACCCCAAGGGAGATAACTTCAGTTGTCCTTGATGCTCCACAGGTCCTGCACAGACCCTGTATGGCGCACGGTCACAGACAATGCTTTGGACGGAGAGGGAGACGAAGTCAGGCCAAGTTGAAGTCCAGAGTGTCCAGATGGTCGAAGGTCAGTGGTTTTTTGATCAGAATCTTGTCCACGTCGAATATAGGGTCCTACAGCCAGGTAAGCCCTTTTGTACCCATGCGAGAGGGTTGGACAGATTCAGGAGACCCTCCCAGGGGAGGGTCAGGACAGTGGGGAGGTTACTCCCATGTCCTTTGTCCAGTTTCGCACCAGAGCAGGAGCCAACGGCTCCCAGGACTGGTTTGAACTGGACTATGCACAGGGACACCAAATGTGCCCCTCGTGCAGACTTTCAGGCACTTTGGAAGTGCACCCACCCAGCCCCAATACACTAAATCCTGTCTGGGAGGTGGTCACACCTCTCTGTGACAGGGTGCCTATTGTGCTGCCTTCCCCTGCTCGAGCTTGGCTCAGCAGCAGGAGGGCAGAAATGTGTCTCTGGTCGGCAGCAGAGAAGGCTGCTACCGGGAAGACCAGGGACCCCATGAAGCTCACTTCAGAAGAGTGGAATCATACCTCCCATACCGGCTACCGGTGTGGAGGTATGATTCCAAGGTGTTTGATACCAAACACAACATGTTTTGTTGCAGCCGTTTTCGAGATAGCATTTTACGCGAGCATATAATGCACCTCTACCTATATGTCTGGCTGTGTCACCAACAACCCGAGAGAATAGTCTCAGAAGGCTGCTGGGGGGCTCTACTCATACAGGTGCACCCCCTCACGTAAAACCCAGCACCCTGCCTTCAGGATTGTCAAGGCCTGCTAGAGGGTACCTATATATACTAACCTATATCTAAAGTAAGTGGTGCATGCACCATCTTACACAGGCTGCAATGGCAGGCCTGTAGTTCCATTTTGCATGGCCTCTCATGGGTGGCATAATACACCCTTCAGTCCATGGGAGGCCTCTGGGGTACCTATGCCCTGGGTACATGTGTACCATATACTAGGGACTGACAAGGATAACCCAGTATCCAATCTGGAGAGTACCTAAATACATGGCATAACATTTAAGGGCAAAAGCAGATAGACTGGGGTCCTGATTAGCAGGATCCCAGTCAGACTAGTCAAAAACAGTGTAACATCAAGCAAAAAGTGTGGGTAACCATAAGAAGCAGATCCTACTTTCCTACACAAACCTCCAAACGTAAGGATATAAGACTAACCTTGCCCAGTTGAGTCTTCATGTTCTAAGTGGAAATATCTGGAGAGCCCATCTGCATTCCACTGTATAGTCTATCCCCTGTAGGGAAATGGACCACCTCAAAAGTTTGGGGTTTTCACCCTTCATCTGTTTTAGCCATAAGAGGGGCTTATGGTCTGTCTGAACAATGAAGTGAGTGCCAAACAAGTATGGCCTCAGCTTCTTCAGACCCCAAACCACAGCAAAGGCTTCCCTCTCAATGGCTGACCAATGTTTCTCTCTGGGGGTCAACCTTCTTCTAATAAAAGCTACTGGTTGATCCTGACCCTCTGCAGTAAGTTGTGACTACAGAGCCCCTACCCCCAACTCAGAGGCATCTGTTTGGATAATGAATTGTTTGGACATCTCAGGACTCTGCAGAATGGGAGCAGTGCACATGGCCTGCTTGAGATCATCAAATGCCTTCTGACAGCTAACTGTCCACTGAACTTTCTTGGACATTCATTTTGAAGTAAGATCATTCAAGGGAGTCACTATAGACCCATATCCTTTCACAAATCTTCTGTAGTACCCAGTCAGGCCCAAGAAAGCTCTGACCTGAGTCTGGGTAGTGGGAGCAACCCAGTCCATGATGGTCTGGATTTTGCTCTGCAATGGTTGAACCTGGCCTCCACCCACAAGGTGGCCCAGGTACACAACCTTACTCTGACCTATCTGGCTCTTGGTGGCCTTGATAGTGAGACCTGCTTTCTGCAGAGCCCCCAAAACATTCTTCAGGTGGACCAGGTGATCCTCCCAGGTGGAGCTAAAGACAGCTATATCATCAAGATATGCTGCACTATAGGCTTCCAGGCCTGTAATGACTTTATTCACCAGCCTTTGGAATGTGGCAGGTGAATTTTTCAAACCAGAGGGCATGACAATAAATTGGTAATGCCCACTAGGGGTTGAAAATGCTGTTTTCGGTTTGGCATCCTCAGCTAGTCTGATTTGCCAATATCCAGCAGTGAGGTCAAATGTGCTCAAGAATGTGGCTGAGGCCAAAGTGTCAATGAGCTCATCTGCCGTAGGAATAGGGTGAGCATCAGTCCTAGTGACTGCATTGAGCATCCTGTAGTCCACAAAAAACGTAATTTCTCTCTTACCACCCTGGGTATGAGGTTTGGGTACCAGGACCACTGGACTAGCCCAAGGGCTATCTGAGGGTTCAGTCACTCCCAATTCCAGCATTTTTGAACCTCAATCCTGATGCAATCTCTGACATGGTCAGGCTGCCTGTAAATCTTATTTTTAACAAGTAGACTCTCACCTATGTCCACTTCATGGGTACACCAGGTGGTCTGACTAGTAGTCAAAGGAAACATATGTCTGTATTGATTGAGAACCTTCCTGCAATCGATCTGCTGTAGCTCAGTGAGGCTGCCTGCCAAGGCTACACCATCAACTGAGCCATCATCAGGGTTCTGTGAGAGGAGGTCAGGGATAGGGTCACTCTCTTCCTCCTGTCCCTCATCAGTAACCATGAGCAAGCCCATGTCTGCCCTGTCCACATAGGGTTTAAGCCTGTTTACATGGAGCACCCTATGGGGGCTCCTGGGAGTTCCAAGGTCCACCAAGTAGGTGACCTCTCCCTTTTGCTCAAGAATAGTATGGGGTCCACTCCACTTGTCTTGGAGGGCTGCTGGGGCCACAGGCTCCAAAACCCATACTTTCTGTCCTGGCTGATAAACAGTAAGTACAGCCTTTCGGTCATGCCAAGCGTTTTGCAATTCTTGACTTTGCCTCAAGGTTTTTGCTGGCCTTCTTCATGTACTCAGCCATCCTGGAGCAGAGACCAAGTACATAGTCTACTATGTCTTGTTTGGGAGGTTTGAGAGGTAACCCCCATCCCTCTTTCACCAAACACAAGGGACCCCTAACTGGATGCCCAAACAGAAGTTCAAAAGGGCTGTAGCCAACCCCCTTCTGTGGGACCTCTCTGTAGGCAAAGAGAAGGCAGGGCAACAGGACATCCCATTTTCGCCTAAGCTTTTCTGGGAGGCCCATGATCATGCTCTTGAGGGTTTTGTTGAATCTCTCAACTAACCCATTGCATTGTGGGTGAAGGGTGTGGCAAATTTGTAGTTCACTCCACACTCCTTCCACATAACAGTAATGTAACTTGACATGAAGTTTGTACCTCTGTCAGTTAAGACCTCCTTAGGGAAACCCACTCTGGAAAAATTCCCAGGAGGGCCCTGGCCACCACAGGAGCTGTGGTGGTTCTAAGGGGTATTGCTTCTGGATACCTAGTGGCATGGTCCACCACCACTAGTATGTAACAGTGCCCAGATGCAGTAGGAGGGTTCATGGGACCAATGATATCAATCCCAACCCTCTCAAAGTGAACCCCCACCACAGGTAGTGGTATAAGGGGGGCCTTTGTGGTACCACCTGACTTACCACTGGCTTGACAGGTGGTACAGGAGCAACAAAACTCCTTTGTGTCCTCTGACATGTGAGGCCAGTGAAAGTGAGGTTCAAGCCTGTCCCAAGTCTTACTTTGGCCTAGGTGTCCTGCCAAGGGAATGTCATGTGCCAAGGTGAGTAGGAAGCCCCTAAACTTCAGAGGTATAACCAACCTCCTGGTGGCACGAGGCTTGAGGTCTCTACCCTCTGAGTAAAGGAGTCCCTCATCCCAATAGATCTTGTGGGATCCACTGCCACTCCCAGCAGCCTCAGCAGCAGCTTGCTGTCTGAGGGGTTCAAGAGAGGGGCAGGTTTGTTGCTCCTGACTCAGATCTGCCCTGGATGGGCCCCCTGTCCCCAAGAACTCAACCTGATCAGGTTCTAGTTCATCTGAGACAGTTCCTTCACAGGGACTGAGATCATCTCCCTCAAGAGCCTAGGGGGAAGACACAGCCTTACCCCTCCTGCTCCTTCTCTTGGAAGGCACCTGGTCCATTTTTTCAGAATCCAGGGCCTGTTCAGTAGAAGTTAGTTTGACCTGTGACCTGTGACCTGGTCATAGCAAACACATCTGCAGAGATGCCCAGCATTGCTGCATGAGTCCTAAGTTCCACCTCAGCCCAGGCTGAAGTCTCCAAATCATTGCCCAACAAGCATTCTACTGGAAGGTCTGAGCTGACCACAACTTTCTTTGGGCCAGTTACCCCTCCCCAGCTGAAATTAACAACTGCCAATGAATGATCAGTCCTGACATTGTTAGCGGTGCACAGACAGAATATCGAGTTTTTAATATCGATATACAAAAATATTGAGTTGGAAATATCGTGATACAGGAATATCGACAGCAATAATATCGTCGTCCAGAATATCGACTTTAAGGTAAGAAATATCGTTTTTTTAAAATATCGAAGTCAGTAATATCGTTTGCAAAAATATCGTTGTTTAAAATATCGATTTTTATATTAGTTTTATGTATTTTAGTATGTATGTTAAAAGTATGTTATCTAATTATTTTTAATAAGTATTGCTTTTGTTTTTAAATATATGTGTTAAATTTTTAGTAGTGATTAATGTTATGTTAATTAAATTTTGCGTTTTTTAGTTCTGTAGCGGGTTGTGGGTTTATAGGGGAATAGGGTGGGAAGTAAGTTAATTATAATAAATTAATTAATATTTTTATTTATTAGTATTTATTTAATTTAGATTTTATAGTGTTAATTGTGGTAATAATTTATTAATTAATTAATTATTAATTGGTTGATAATTTTTCTTAATTAATTAATTGATAATTATGTTAATTGTGTTATTTTGTTTAGGAGCGGGATGTGGGTTTATAGGGGAATAGGGTGGGAAGTAATTTAATTATAATAAATTAATTAATATTTGTTATTTATTAGAATTTATTTAATTTAGATTTTATAGTGTTAATTGTGGTAATTAATTTTTTATTAATTAATTATTAATTGGTTCGTAATTTTTATTAACTAATTAATTGATAATTATGTTAATTGTGTTATTGTTTTTTAGGAGCGGGTTGTGGGTTTATAGGGGAATAGGGTGGGAAGTAATTTAATTATAATAAATTAATTAATATTTTTTATTTATTAGTATTTATTTAACTTAAGTTTTATAGTGTTAATTGTGGTTATTCATTTTTTATTAATTTATTATTAATTGGTTGTTAATTTTTAATAATTAATTAATTGATAATTATGTTATTTGTGTCAATTTCGTAGGAGCGGGTTGTGGGTTTATAGGGGAATAGGGTGTGAAGTAATTTATTGAAAAATAATTAATAATTAATTGTTAATTAATGGTAATTAAATAATTAAAAATTTATCATGGAAATTGTGTAATTAATTTGAGATGTGAGTTGTGGGGTTTATAGTGGTAAAGGGTAGGAAGTAAATTATTTTCAATTAATTAATAGGTTGTTGTTAATTGATAATAATTTAATAATGCAAAATTAGTTATGGAAATTGTGTAATTATTTTATGTGTGTGTTGTGGTGTTTGTTGGGTAGAGGGTGGAAAGTATTTTAAGTTTTATTAATTAATAATTATTTGCTCATTATTATTCATTTATTAATTGATACATTTTTATGGTAATTGTTTACTTTTATTTTGTGTGTGGATTTTGGTTTTATAGGGGTAATGTTTGGTGAGTAAATTAATTTTTATATGTTTTAATTTGATTTTAATTAATAAAATTTGTTTATTTGATAATTAATTATATTAATTATGGAGGTACAGTTTTTTAGAAATTTAGATGTGTGTTGTGAAATGTGTGCTGTTATAGGGTAGGAAATAAAAAATATTGATTTTGTGTAATAATGTTTTTGATTATAATTAATTTATATTAAATATAGGTATTTGCTTGTAAATTATTTTAATTTTTTTATAACATAATGTTTGTAGGTAATTTTTAGATTTTTTTTTACTTTACAATATGTTTCTATCTTTTGTAATTTTTAATATTTTTATATAATTTTTATTTTTGTGTTATTAACAATTTTTGTATTGTAGTTGATATTTTGTTTCTTTTTTATTTTGAATTGACTTTGTTGGGAATATTAATTTTAACCCTCTGCTATTCAACACTTTCCCTACTGTTGCACTCACTGGAGTGGAAATAGTAATTTGTACCACTCCGCTATCCAACACTTTCCCTACTGTTGCACTCACTGGAGTAGGAATAGTCATTTTTACCCCTCCACTATCCAACACTTTCCCTACTGTTGCACTCACTGGAGTGGGAATAGTAATTTGAACCCCTCCGCTATCCAACACTTTCCCTACAGTTGCATTCACTGGAGTGTGAATAGTAATTTTTACCCCTCCGCTATCCAACTCTTTCCCTACTGTTGCACTCACTGGAGTGGGAATAGTAATTTTTACCCCTTCGCTATCCAACACTTTCCCTACTGTTGCAGTAGTTGGAGTGGGAATAGTAATTTTTAGCTCTCCGCTATTCAACACTTCCCCATCTGTTGCACTCACTGGAGTGGGAATAGTAATTTTTACCCCTCCGCTATCCAACACTTTCCCTACAGTTGCACTCAATGGAGTGGGGATAGTAATTTTTACACCTACGCTATCTAACACTTTTACTAGTGTTGCTCTCAATGGAGTGCAAAATGTAAGTTTAAAAATTATTAAATATTTTAATAATTTAATTTATAATATAATGTTTTTATTAGATTTTATGTTATAGGTGTATGTATATATAATCACAATTGAGCAGTGTTTCTTCTTTGTTATAATGTAACATTAATGAATAGATTTTCCATTAATATGAATAGTTGGAGGCCGTTTCTAAACATTTAAAATGCTATGATTGTTTGCAACATTGAAACTAATGTGTCTGTTTTCACTATGCACTTTTTTCACTTTATTGTTATATGTGCTGGTAACATTTCTTTTATGTTTATTAAACAAGTATGTGCACGTACCTTTAAATAGTAAAAAAATTGAGGCGATGGTCACGTGACCAAGACCACGGACGTGGTCGAAACGCGTCGTCCTTGTCTGTCATAGAAAATAAACTGCTGTGATCGACCGAGTGGGCTCGCCTGGATTCTTTCTCTTCAAGATCCTTTGCTGTGCGATGTTATGGCGGCGGCGACCGTCAGCGAAGCCCCGACTCGATAGGAAGGGTACCTTGTCTTCCGTCCGACCTTCGATTGGTATTTTCTGTAAACAAGTACCCGCCGGCTGTTGTGCTGAGGTGAGCGGCTGATATCTGGGAACGCTATCGGCACCATCTACGAAGAGGACCAGCGCTGAAGGTAGAGCGGGTAAGCGGCAGCGCGTTGTTACGTGCATCCCCTTGTCCCGAGTCACTGGATTGCCCTGGGAATTTGAGAAGGAGAGAAAGGAATTGTGAGGCACGTCTGTGCTTCCAGCCCGTACTTCCTTCCAACACGTAACGCCGCCCCCCTGCCCAGCCAGAGTTCACGTGAGCAATTCCGCTCGAGACGTGCGGCGAATCATAGAAGCAGAAGTGCAAAGAGTGCACTGTTGACAATTACGAACAGAGAGTATGACAGACGAGTTCATGAAAGGGCGTGAGGAGTCCGCCAGGGCTATTTTTAACAAAACATCATCGAACATACAGCCACCTGGGAATGCAGTTCCAGATAAAAGTCAATCAACACTGAGGCAGAAAGTTAACAACTTGGAGCGTTTGAGGAAAAAAAGAAATGAGTAGATGGTGGGAGGCGACCTCACTCCAAAACTACTTGGAAGTTGACCGCATACCGAGAGGTCTCCGCATTTTCATTATCCCCACGTTATCTATACCAAAACCGCAAGTGCTAAAAGACTGGATTGATAATACCACAGCATGTTCCAAAAGAATGCTAGAAATACTTATCGCCAATGCATGGGATGAGCATAAGAACATATTGAAACAGATCCATGACCTAATGGAGGACTTAGGGAGAGAAACAGATCAAAATGAAATTGAAAAAATGATGAAAATAGTGGATGAAAAAATGAAGGCTTTTGAAAAAGAAATCGTAGCGAGAAAACAGCGAAAATTCACTCGTGATGAGAGAGATTACGCAACTGGGCGTATCCTAACCTTCGCTAAAAAATACGATAAAATGAGAGCCGAGACCACGAAAAATCAGACATTGAACCTACTTGAGACGACCAAAGGAGACTCTGTGACAGACTCTGTGACGGACTTGAGTTCAGATGCAGAATCAACAGACAGCAATGCCACAATGAACACTGAACAACAGTCTTTTCTCAGGAACTGAGCATCATGCAGAAGGTGAGAGAACACTCCAACAGAGGGAAACCAAGACTAAAAGCGCAAGAAAACGCAGGAAAAATCGCAAGCGGAACGTCAGGCGCAGAAAAACAAAGAATAACTGGCATGGGAACAAGAGGCCAGAAGACCAAGAACCAATGATGGAAGACACCACAACCAAATTAACGGTAATGAATTTGACTGAAAAGATGCTTACGAATGATGAAATAAGTGTACTTGAGTTGGGGTTATCTTTCTGTCCTGATGTGGGTTTTGATTATGCTCAAGCTCGAATTGATCTGTATAAATTTGAAAGAAAGTTAAAACTGTGCAAAATACATGCAGCAAGGAAAAAGCAGAATGAGGCAACAACAGGGACCAGAGGGGAGGTGGAAACAGGTCTAGCAATAGAGGATATCCCTACATTACATATCATCACCACATTAGATGAAGACAGGAGTATCCCACTTGATCCTTTTAACCCTGCACACACTGGCGCAATATCAGACCTTTTGGGAATAGATGTCACTGAAACTACTTCTACAGAATTTAGAGCCAAATCCAAACATGTCCCTATTACAGTTAAAGATAATATCGACATGTTCAGTGATTTAGTAGCTCAAGATTTTCTGGAGCTCCTTAAAAAGAACACCAAAAAGGGTAATATGACTAAAACCCAGTGGGAGGCAGTTTCCAAATTACAAAAAGATCGGGATCTTGTCATTAAGCCTTCAGATAAGGGTGGCAACGTGGTCCTTATGACCAGAGCCATGTATACCAGTGAAGCGTACCGCCAACTGGATGATATAACCTGTTACAAAAAGGTGGACAGAAAATATCTTGATGACCTGAAAAATATGTATATATGTAAGCTACAAACATGGCAAGATAAGGGCCTACTCACATGGGACGAAGCACGCTTCCTCAGAAATGACACACCTACTACCCCTACTCTATACCTTCTCCCTAAGGTCCACAAAAATGATACCAATCCACCAGGTAGACCCATTGTTTCATCTAAAAATAGCCTCTTGGAAAGTAGCAGCAGATACGTTGACCATTTTCTCTTCCCCTATGTGAGAAATCTGTCATCCTATATTAGGGATACTACGCACTTTTTGCAAAAGATCAGGGAGGTTGACAAGGGGAAAGACCAGTGGCTAGTTTGTCTCGACGTGGAGTCATTATACACAAGTATCAGGCATGATGACGGTATCAAGGCTTGCCAGTTCTTTCTTAGACAGCGCAGAGCAGAATTTCTTGAACATACCCTCATGCTTTTGGATATGTTGGAAATATGCCTAAAGGAGAATGTTTTCATATTTGAAAGAGAACATTATAAACAACTACAAGGGACTTCTATGGGTACCTGCTTCGCTCCCAGCTACGCTAATCTCATGGTGGGCTGGTGGGAGAAGCAGGTGCTCTGGAACGACAACACTGAACATTGGATATTCAATGTATCCTCATGGCTTAGGTATATTGATGATATTTTCTTTGTGTGGAGGGGGTCTGAAATGGAACTTAATCAGTTCATAGACTGTTTGAACATGAATGTTGTGAACCTTCGGTTTACCAGACACTACAGTCAGGAATCAATTGATTTCCTAGATTTGAAACTAAGCATAGACAGGGGAAAAATTGTCACGAATCTCTTTAGAAAGAAGACAGCAGGGAATTCCATCCTCCATGCTGCCAGCTCTCACCCTCCGAGTTTTAGGTGGGGAATACCGTACAGTGAATTCCTCAGGGCTAAACGCAACTGCAGTACCCCTACCACATACGAAGACACCAAACAAGAAATGAAGGCCAGATTCAAAGAGAGAGGTTACCCTAGAAAAGCCATTATACAAGCAGAAAAACGAGTCGAAAGTCTATCTAGAGAAGAAATAGTCAACAAAACTTCAGAGCAGAATCTGCCTGGACCCATCAAGAAGAGTGAAGTTAGATTTATCACCAAATACTGTAATCAATCGAATGAGATAAGGAATATTCTCAGAAATAGATGGGATATCCTGAGGAAAGACCCCATTTTGAGAAATGAAATAAAACCAACTCCCTCCGTGACCTATATGAGAAGCCCATCACTGAGGGACATGCTGGTCCACAGCCATCTCCAACCAAAAGAAGGTGGTTGGTTGAAACATACTAAAGGCTTCCACAAATGTGGTAAATGTAAAGCCTGTAAAAACAGCAGAAACATATTGGAGGTAATCCTAGAAAGAACCAATACCAAATGGGTAATATCTAAATTTATCACATGTAGTACTGAGTTTGTGGTGTATGCTGTAGTCTGCCCTTGTAATCTCTGGTACATTGGATCAACAACATTCCCTGTAAAGAAACGCATCCTTGAACACTGGAGGGCAATAACCAACTCTGACCAGAGCTATAGCACAGCCAGACATTTTGCTAGGGAACATGGGTCGGACTGGACCAAAGCTAGATTCTTCGGATTAGACACAATCGTACCTAATCCAAGAGGAGGCAATCGCATAGCGGCCCTCCGCAAACTTGAGTCACGGTTGATTCTCTTGGCAGGGACCATGTACCCAGGTGGCCTTAATCAGAATGAGGAACTGTATTCCCACTTATAGGATGTACACTGATCAGTATGATCAGAGCCTTGGCTGCAGACTCACGCCCTACCTTCTCCTTCTTTAGTTTATTTTGTTTAGCTGCACACATCACCTTTTTTCCTTTTCTAGCTCACATATATTATAATATTATATAAACAGACTTGTAGCTTATTTGATTAATATGTATGTAGAGTCTCTTCAACCTTGGTTTCTCTTATGCAATAGTTGAAATATAAATACTGTTCAAAATGTGATATTATGATGCTAATTATTGTACCTTTGTTACGTTTTCAGAACATAAGATGTGAATCACCATGAAACAGCACTTGGCAATCATGTAAGAGCACCGGAGTATGGCGGACCCCCATCCAGCTCCTAGTCTAATTTTATACTCACTAGGGTAATATACCTGTACTGCAGCTAAGTGTTAATAGTCTTGAGATAATTGTACATAATCACTAATTGAATACAGGGCACTAGTCCCTCCATGTCACAATTGAGCAGTGTTTCTTCTTTGTTATAATGTAACATTAATGAATAGATTTTCCATTAATATGAATAGTTGGAGGCCGTTTCTAAACATTTAAAATGCTATGATTGTTTGCAACATTGAAACTAATGTGTCTGTTTTCACTATGCACTTTTTTCACTTTATTGTTATATGTGCTGGTAACATTTCTTTTATGTTTATTAAACAAGTATGTGCACGTACCTTTAAATAGTAAAAAATGGAGGCGATGGTCATGTGACCAAGACCACGGACGTGGTCGAAACGCGTCGTCCTTGTCTGTCATAGAAAATAAACTGCTGTGATCGACCGAGTGGGCTCGCCTGGATTCTTTCTCTTCAAGATCCTTTGCTGTGCGGTATATATATATATATATATATATATATATTTATTTGTTAATTTTTATATATTTATAATTTTTTTAAATAAATTGAAGTTATTAGGGGTCTATTACGATGGCGGTCAGAAGACCGCCGCCCGGCCGGCGGTGGCAACCGCCGGACCTGCGGCGGACATCCGCCTGCGATCGCAAGCCAGAAATCCGCCGGTCAGATTAGGATGGCGGTGTTGACCGCGGCGGTGGGAAATTCCGACCACCACTTTTCCGCCGGTTGCCATCCGCACTCCTGACCTGTGGACGGAGAAGGACTGGGATAATGGTGGCAGTGCCGATCTGGCTCCGCCGGCACGATTATGATACCGGCGGTAGCCAGCCTTTCCTCAGCGGTCAAACCGCCATGGAAAGGCGGCAGAGATTGTCTTCCGGGGGCCCGTTGCGGGCCCCCAAAGTGTTGGGGTGGGGGGGTGCACTGGGGGGGTACCCATGGTCCCCCCCTACATTTCCCTGTACCAGGTGGCAGGCACTGTGCAGTGCCTGCCACGCAGTGCAGGGAAATGCAGGACATGTTCCTTTTGACATTGCGGCGGTGCTGCGTGCATCAGCAACCGCCGCTATGTTAAAGCCGCGATCCGACCGCAGCAGTCGGATTTCGAGCAAGGAACATCCTAATGCGACCGGCGGTTATGTCGCGGGCCATGCGGGCGGTCTTTTCCCGTTACCATGGCGGTCGGGGAGGTTTTCCGACCGCCATCGTAATAGGCCCCTTAGTTTATTAATTGTTTTACAGTAAATATTCATTTATATATTACATTTTATATATGTATGTTTAAATTTTTTAAATTACATTTATTTATTATATTTGTTAAAATGTACATTACATCTAAATAATTTTTTTAAAGTTAATTTTATTATTTAATTTATTTAACATTATTTATTATATATAAAAATATTGATATTTTGTACATCGATATTTTTAACATCTATATTTTTGGGGGATATTTTTGTATTTTATATTTTAAAGAAAGGATGTCGATATTTTGGATATCAATATTTTTGTATCGATAATTGTGTATGGGGATATTTATGTAGTCGATATTATGTCAGTGATCCCATAAGAAGCCGATCCTACTTTCCTACACTACTCCTTCTGCTCCTAGTTCTACTGGGGATTATAGTCCTGGTCTCAGTTATGGTACTCCATTTTCTGGTCCTCGTGTATTGGGTCTTCTGGTGCTGGTCCCAATGTCCTTGGTTTTCTTAGCTCTCCGGCTCTCCCAGTCCTCCTGCCCCTTCATAGCCCTGCTAGTCCTTCTGGTCTTCTGATTTCCCTGTTCCACCTTGTTCTTGTCAAGCTGTTCCTGGTCCCCTCTATCATGGTCCTCATTGTAATGGTCCTCCTGGATCTGATGTGCCACATTACTCTGGCACTGGTCTTCCGAGTTCCCATGTTACAGGTCAATGTGGTTCATGTAGTCCTTGTCACCCTGGTGTAGAAACCCCCTGAGTCTGACCCACATGGACTTCTGATCTTGGTCCCACTGGGCCTAGACTTCCTTGTCCTCTTACTTGGCGGGAGCTTTGACAGCTCCCGCCAAGCAAGAGCAAACAGTAACTCCGTTCCCAGTTGGCAGGAGTAGGAAACCTGCTCCCCCTCGCTGGGAGCGGACTTTTCATCTGTTTTACTGCCTGCTGCAGAGTGGACAGGAAAACAGGTGAAAGAAATGATCCCACATGCAGGGTACAGCATTTTTGGCTGCTTCCTACATGTGGGAGCAATGCTGCCTCCCGCTGGAGGCCAGGAGCCGGCTGGGACCGTATGGGCATTAAGGCTCCCCTTGGTCCCCAGCGCTGGAGACTGGGTGCCCTGGGTGGGATCCAGGGCACCCAGCTTGAAAAGGCTGGGCGCCGGGGGATGGAGTCCACGAAGCCGAAATCAACCCGGGGAGAGGGGCCGCGCAGTCCCCATTAATGTTTGGCCAGGCCCCAGGGGATGCGGTCCCCCCTTTGGAAAATTATAAAACAAGAGAGCATGGTTCTCTCTTTTAATTACCCTGAGTATGTAAATGTCCAAAATCATCTGCAAGGTCTGCTTGTTTGGCCCCGTCCTGTTTTCCTTAGTAGTATGCAAAGGTCTTCCCGCTTTTTCCCACACTGATGGACAGCTTACCAAATGGCCCCCTGAGCGTGTTTCCCACCGATTTTGGTAATGTGTTATAGATGCAGAGGAATACAAGGACATCCCAACCAAACAAACAATCACTTTCTTCAGGCGTGGTGGCTGTGGCTCAGCTGCTAGAGCTGCACAGTACTGCAACATAACACTAAGGTCACCCAACACCACGCGGCATTAAAATTTGCGTGGTCAGAGTCAGTGCCCAATGGCTACTGAGACAGTGTGAGTGGTTGAGGCACATGACTACTTTATAAGAGGGTCCGATCCTGCCTCCTGTGTTGTGAGCAGGCGGGCTGCCGCAGTTCTCATAAATTTTGGCTGCCGTTCTGCTGGGCAATGGCAGCACAGCTCAACCACTGGCATAGCAGGCAGTGGTATGTGATCGCGCAAAGGACCTGACCACACCAGTGCCGGCAGCTGAGACAGTGTTTGTGCAGCTCAGGGCTGAGCCAGAATCATGCAGCTATGCCGCAGGAGTCAGTTAGTCCACGGCATGAGTCATTGCAGCCACAAGGCCCACCAATTACCACGCCTCCAGTTGACCTTGAAAGATGTAAGTGTGCCTGAGTTAGGGAGCCGGTATCTCTAAAAGTTGCAATGCTATGGATGCTATAATAAATAACATTTGTTTCATTCTGAGTTGCTTGCCCCTGTACTGAGAACTGAGTAGTCATGCAGTCTGTCTGCTTTGCTCAGTTTTCAGCTGTGGTAGCAGACTTCGTGTATTAGTGTAACTCGTCGAGTCATTTTAGGCCAGGCCACTGTGCAACTCGCCTGGTTATAGCGCCGGGCATCACGCAGGACAGCAATGATCTCCCTAGCACCAGACAGCAAACCTGTTGCACCGCTCTTCAGTTTTCTGTGTTTGTAAGAAGTACAACACGATTCTAAAGTCCTGAGCAATAAATCAGAATTTTCGAATCACAGTCTCAGAGAGGGGCGAGGGTGGTTTCTTGACCATAGTCCTTCTCTCCTTCCTTTGAGCACAAGAGCCTGTGAAACACGTTTAACTCTCCAAGCAACGGCTACCAGGTAAAGGCGCATCATACTAATACATTGCATAGCCAACGATGTTAGGAGCCTCTTAATTGACATGCACTTTTGCATAATCCTACGACTACATATTACCCCGGGCGGACTGCTCAGCTATTTTTATGAGCTTATTTATTTTTTAAATAAATACAGCCTGCTTGGCTATGATCTAATATTTAATATCATGGTAACACATTTTGTTTAACAGAACAATCAGGTTACAAGGGGACTAGGTTAGTGCCCTGCCATTTCTGGTAGTTTGCAGTAGTTTTAAGATCTTAGTAGAGTTTCACGTTGCTCAAATATACGTAATTTCTGATGCTTATATGTTTCCCTTGTCTTCATTGCTTGATTTTGCTCTCAAGAAACTTATAGTCATTGATATGTCACTCATAATTAAACTGAAATTGTGAAAATGTCACACATAGCAATTCAAAACCTTGGTAGCTATGTCCATGGTTCTCCTTTTTAAATATCCTAAGTATGAAAATGCCCAAAACCCATAGCACCATGCACACAGGCACTCACAGACACACACAGGCGCTCACACACCCACTCACAGATCCACACAGGCAGTCACAGAACCACACAGGCACTCACAGAGCCACAGAGGCACTGACAAACCCACTGACAGACCCACACAGGCAATCACACACCCACTCACAGACCCGCAAAGGCATTAACACACCCACTCACAGACCCACAGACACACTCACACACCCACTAAGACACTCACACCCACTCACAGACCCAGTCTCCGACCCATACAGCTACTCACACACCCACTCACAGACCCATACAGCCACTCACACACCCACTCACCGACCATACAGCCATTCACACACCCACTCACACACCCATCAAAACACTCACACACTGACTCACAGACCCATACTGCCACTCACACATCCACTCACTGACCTATACAGCCATTCACACACCCACTCTCAAAGGTGACAGGTTATAGTTAGGAAGTAAAATTTAAAAAAACATAGAAATTCACTTAAAAAACAAACAAATTCATCAAGTTTAGTCATTTGAATTTTGTTAAAATCAATCATTAGACAAAAAAGTTTAATAAAAATGCATTTAAGCACGTTCCATAAAGGAAAGAATCCCTATTCTAGGAATATGGAGAAAGGAGTCAGACTGAACCCATAAAGAGTTCTTTTTCGAGAAAGTGAGAGAAAGCATAAAGCTTCAGCAATAAATCAGTTCCTTAGATCAAAATATCAAAGCAGAACTTCCCATAAAGAGAAGTTCAAGAAACTCAGTAGAGTCTCATAGCAATGTGGTGTATGGTCCGGGTAAATAGATAATTGTAGTAGCAAGTGTCGAACAGCAAGTGGCAAAAATGGAATGGTAACCTACTCTAGGAACACACACTTATATAAACAACACATTTTATGAAAGTCGATTACAATTGTTGCTTCAGTCTTCTTTCAGCCAATCAGCATTCAAAGTTTTCCTGGGAAGAGGATCACTCCTTACCTTCTCACTGAGAATACAATAGTTCTTCAAACAGCAGTGTTAATTTGTATCGACTAATACTTTCTCATTTAGAGTCGCGTTTCCAGTATACTTGTACACTTCTAACCTTTAAAGCAACTATCTAAACAATGGGCTATGTAGAAGTTGAAACAACTATATAATGAAAGAAAACATTTTGCAGCAAACATTTACTGAGAAGGAATACAAGTTAGTTGATTGGGTCAAGATCAATGCTGATTCTACATGTATGAATTCTTCAGTTTTCCCATTAAAAGGCTAATTTCTAACTGTTTGCAACAGTGAGCATTATTTAAGTAGAAACATTTTGCATAAATATGTGAAACTTTATAAAACTTTTACTTTATTATGAAAAGCATTTCCATGTAGAAATCACAATTGAATTTTGTTGTTGTTTTTACATTCTTTAACAACATCATCTCCTGTTCAGGAAATAACATTTTCGTGTGTTTAAGCATTTAGAGCAAGTCTGTTTTCAAACAGTGTTAGTTTTAGCCATTTGAGGCCATTTACATGTAAATATGGTGTCTGTGTGCATTTTTGTTACATTATAAACACATTTTCTTTCATTTAAGCTTGCACGTTAACTTTACACTTTCATTATAAACTATATTGTTATATTTTTATTAAAACTCTTTCTCACCTCCATCTAGAAAACTCCTTCTTTCACCAGAAAACTCCCTCACTACCATCCACCCAGCCAGCAGTAGGTACTGATTTTTTATGACAGAGGCATGTGCAGAGGCTAACACTGCCATTGCAGTGATGTTGAGCAACCACAATGGTGGCCATGTGAGGCAGGAGAGGCATTATTGGAATAGGGAGACTTCCCCCTTTTCATTGGTGGACAGCAGAATAGTATCCCTGATTTCGCATCATAGAAAGAATCATGATCAACGTGCAGATAATCTCTCACAAAATTGTGAATAATACTTTATTTATGAGTGCCCTGCTGCATTATAGGAATGACTACCCAAAGCACAGCAACCACAATAACCTTTTATTTACTGGATGAATGCAGGTCAGGATTACCTACATAAACAGCATAAAAAGGAGATGAAATATCACTAGCACTAGGAGTTGTAAAGGGGGGAACACCCTATGAGGGCAGGACCTAACTCCCTCAAACCTATAACCTCCAATAACCTTTCACATCCCCAGGAAAGCAAACCAGAATGATATACCCCTTAATCTGTCCTCCGAGTAGGGTGAAGCCCTCTAGTGCCGTGCATTGGGGATGGAAAAATATAATGGTACCAGACCTTTCTCCCCTGAACCAAGCAGTCACCAGCAGCTTTTTATGTTTCCTTGAGAGGTTGGATCAGAGGCTCACCGTTGCCCGAGGGGAACATCAATATTTCCCCATGGGATGTTCTCCAATTAGCAAGGGCCTTGTCATGCCCCAACTACCACCTAGCTTTCAGCATTCCTGGGTTTACTCTCAATCTACTCTCTCAAAGAATTGGAAATGCCATTTAAGGTTCATTTTATTTTTCTAATAAACTATGAAACTAAGTGGAGCCTCTATGAGGAAGGCATCCATCAGCATTTCAGCACCCTTAGAGAAGCAGACTTGGTGTGTTTACCCTCACCTGCACCTGAAAAGCACCCTAGACTATTTTTTCCCACTGGAAAAAGTGTATCAGAGAGTGGAGTGGAGTATCCTGGCATCAGGTATTGAACTGTGAAATGTTACAGAGCTGCTCACACTGGTTGTTAGGTGGTACCACATAATCTCATCAGCAAAGAAAGGAGATGATATGCTGCCACCCAGCAGCAATTGTTATTTTCCAGTGCCACTCAGTGACAGGACATTCAGTGCTTAATTTGAGCTGGTGGTTACAGGTGAAGTCCACGGCACTCATTTATGGGGACCTGTACTTATTTTTCATTATCAGACTTTGCCCCAGGTCAAGAGAGAGAAAGACAGAACACAGGGATAGAAGGAGGATGAAAGAGGCATGAGGTGGAATTAGATCTAGACAGTCTTGGTAGTTGTCAACCCCGACATTTGGCAGTGTGGCAGCAGGCTTTTGAGCAAAACTTTGGACCCGCCACTTATTCTTTTACTAAGTAAGCACTGAGATTGTAGGAAACTGCCTCCTTTTGACATGGTCACCCCCTCTTTCTGCCCTAGTACTGGTGTTTTTCAACTGAAAGTGTACTGGCTGCTTGCTAACCAGGCCCTAGTGCCAGTGCTCTTTCCCTTAAAACAAGGTAATTGTCTAAGTGTGCCATAAATGGCAAGTCTTTTAGCACCCCTGTAAGTCCCTAGTAAGTGGTACTCCTGATACCAAGGGCATGGGTACTAAAGAGGGTCCCAAAGGGTTGCAGCATGTATCATGCCACCCTAAGGGACCCACACACAAATTGCATGCAGACTGCCATTGAGGGCTGCGTGAAATGGTGCTAACCATTTTGAAAATACGACATGGCACACTCCGTGTGTGCCATCCCATGCACAATGCATATATGATATGTAAACCACCCCTACAGCAGGCCTTAGAGCCCTAATGTAAGGTGCATTACATTAGATGTGAGGACATATCTGCATAAGCAGGCATGGCCCTGTTATGTCTGGTTCCATTGACAGAACATTGCAAGTGTTCAGGAAGCCATCTTAATCATATGTACTTGGCGCTGGTCATTGCGAGTTACCCAGCTACATAATGGCTTCACTGAAAATAATGGGGTTTGGTATCCGTCCTGTTACCAGTTCCAGAATTATTGTGACATGCTCCCAGAGGGCACCTTCGAGGTGCCCCCTGAAAACCTACTGGTGCTATAGTGTGCTGGCTGGCTGGTATCACCCAGTGTGCCACCACAGATGAGTTTCTGACCCCCAGTAGGTGACAGCCCACACTCTCAGAGGTCAGGAACAATGTCTGCTCATGATCGCACCTCTTCCTGCAGGAAGGCTAGTGATTTAGCATATCAAGGCCAGAGGCTTCAAAGCATCTACCCCCTTTGATATGCGACCCAGGCTTCCCCCAGACCTGGGAGATGCCACCCCCTGCCGTGAGGCCCATTTTGCACCAGAACAGGTGGGAAAATTAGCTAGTCAGAAAATGTGTTCACCCTCAGGCTAGTCAAACCCCAAAGGTGGACTACCTGACTTGAACAATAAAAAAAGGGTTTCACCATTGTGTTTTTAGTGGAACTAGGAACAGAAGGTCAGGTTTATGCCCACTCTTCGCAGGATTTGGTCATATAGGGGTGTAGGCACCCCAGGGGTAGGTAGCCCATTGGCTACTGGCTTACACTCCCCTTAATGCTCCTAAATTCAGTATTTAGGTGGCCCCCTGAAACCAGGAATTCAGATTTGACTACTGGGAACTGAGGAAGGATGAAGAAGGACCGACAGAGTGAGAACAGAGGACCTGCACCAAAGATTGGAGCCAGGCCCTGCCAGGCCGCTTGCCCCTCGACAATCGCAGAGACTGACTAGTACAAAAGCTGCACATCCTCTCCTAACCCTTAGAGGACTGTCCAGCATCTCAACAACCAGCAAAGATCTTCCCTAGGTTGGAGGAGCCACTCCCCTGCATCAGCCGGCACTGACTGCACCGGCCCGGTTCACCGATTAGCTGACCCCCCGGGCCCACCGAGGGAGCACCTAACCAGGAGGAGGTCACCAAGAGCTCAGGAGGTCAGCACCAAGTCTCAAGAAGCGGAGCCTTCCCTGAGCCTCTCTGCACCAATACCTGGGGTACTGGAGCCCTTGCAGCTACCAAGGCTTGTTGCTTGTCCAGTCCGGGCACCACTAACGCCAACACTGACCTTGCCAATGAGGGACATCAGGATCTCTGAGTATATCACTGAGAGTGTCTCTGCAGTCTTGTTTTCTTCCCCTCTTCAGGTCTCCAACACAAAGTTAGAGCCTTTAACAGCAGCAACCTGCCGGACAAAACACCTCTGCACCGAGTACCCCCAGCCTGGGTCCAACAGTGTCCCTGTTCTCCGGAGACCCTCAAGAGACAAGCCCCCCTTTGGGTTCTGCCGGGTTTATCCCCAAGTCCCCTCTAGCAGCCTTTCTTTTCACAGGTACTCCTCCATAGACTTTAACGGGTAGCGTTTGAGGCTATCATCGCAACCAGCTCCTCTGCATCCAGACACACCAGAGCAGGTAAATCCAAACTGCTGGTAATTCTTTGGATCTTGGCCCCTAAGCACCGTAAGTGCTCCAGGAGAGTAAACCTGAGAATCGTTTGTAAGTGTATCTATGCAATGAATGTTTCTCCAATAGGAAAACATTACCGCGTTCGAGGCTCATGCCTCAAATCTGACAGATGTGATTTTCTACTGTTTTACCTGTAAAAATATATAACGTCTAAAGTACTTACCTGATTCTGATGATCTTGATGTCTAAAGTTATATATAAAGATCTGTGTTATTTTTCTAAATTGGTCTGGAGTTTCTTCTTGAGTGTGTGTCTCATTTATTGACTCTGTGAGTGAAACAAATGCTACCTTGTAATAAGCCTAAACTGCTCGTCCACACTACCACAAATAGAGCACTTGGGATTATTAATTTAAACCCTGTAAGCCAATAAGGACCTTCTGCATAGTGTACCTCATTTTGGTACACTATGTAGAAAGTCAGCTTTCTACATTCATTATAGGTAAAACATGGCATATGTTCCACAGTAGTCATTCACTAATGTTTGAGGTTAGTATCATTTCCTTAGGCCCTGGGAACCTCACTGACAAAAACTGCAGCAATCTCTTATGCGAAACATCTGTGGAAAAGCACTTTCATAATACATATTATACGGCTGCTGTTTTTGAGTAATACACAACGCCACATGTTGGGTAGCGTTTCTATTGGGAGGTGCGTGACAATGTTCTATAATTCAAATTTTATTGAAATTATTGTAAGCAAATGTCAACAAAAGCATTTTGTGCCATGACACCCTTCAATAGCATTATTTTAGTAGTAAGTATTTATATGGTGTACTAATAACATCTCTCCTTGAGCACTTTCGGGCCATTTGAAAAACACATTGGTTTCTGTAATAGTCAGGTTCAATTAATTTTACCTTTCGATGAGATGAATATACAATGAAATGTCACAGTAAGCTCCGGATTCGTTGTTGGCTCTGAGTATAATGTGTTTTCAGACAAAATGTGAAAGATAGGCACATCTGTGATGAGAGATGTATGGGAAATGTAGCGATATATCACTTCCATATACAGCCTCCAATTAAGATGTGTATTCATCATTTTATGAAAATTGCGCGTCGGTAAATCTTAAACAAGCTACACAAATTACTTTTGTGGAATTCAGAGTTCTTTCTAGTTTTTGTAAATGTAGAAATTACTGGGTTCACACATGTTGTGCCCCATCCATTACCCCCAGTAATTGAAAGCATTTAAAAACACGAAAATTAAGAAATTGGGATAACCATCTAAGCAAATGTTTAAACAATAGTGAAACATAAATATACTTTCCTGTATGTTTTAGAAGCTTCCAAGAGAATAATTTTAGACCAGCAAATGTTTTGGTGAATTCATTATTAGCAATAACGACACTTTTCTGCATAGCTCTTTTCTGACAAAAAACCGCCATTCTGCCCCATTTTAGTTATTTACTCAGATTGTTCAAAAGAATTCCCCAAATCTGGATATTATTACAATCCACAACAGGTGAATTCGGTTCCTTGGGCGTATATAATATGTGACCAGATTCTGCAGGTATTGATACATACAATCCTAACGAAACCATTGTTGCATTGTATTGTACCACTTGTATATCACTGCAGAATCTGGTCACACCTTATAAACACCCGGGGAACAGGGGTCCCTAGGTGTTTTTAAGGTGTGACCAGATTTTGCAGTTAGATGGAGCCTTTCCTGTGGAACATCCTATCTTGATACATACTACCCAAAACTGAAACCATTGTTGCATTGTATTGTATAATTTGTATAGAACTTACTACTGTTTTGTGGGGTGTTGAAGCACTTATCCGCAAGAATAGCATGCTACACTGTATGGGATTTGTGGTTGGAAGTGTGTTGTCTTTGCCTTGAGTCTATGTGGGAAGTGATTTCATGATGCGTGTAAGAACACTGAGAAGTTGGGGAGAGGATGTAGCCTTACGGCTAGAGCTGTCGACCTCGAAGCTGGGGAACCGGGTGCGAGCCTCGGAAACAACGCTCAACATCCTGTGATTCTGGGCAAATCACTTAATCTCCCATGCCTTACAAAAATTAATGTGTCCATCTGTAATGAAACTGGTGCTCATGTAAAGCGCTCTGATACCTGATATCCTCGGGTCTAGTTTGCGCTACATAAAACTCTAAAAAAAGAATTTTAAAAAGTGGTTATTGTCCTGCCTGGACTTGCCTGAGCGGTGCTGGTCTCTGCTGGATTGAGTTCCTGATCTCCAAGAGGTGACCCTTGGCTGGCATCAGAGAAAACTCCTCCTGGCTTAACTGAAGGTTGAATCAAATCTTGCATGAAGCGATGCGAAAGTCCACAAAGCCTCACTACATAGATGAAAGCTTCATCCGAACTGAAGCCTAGTGGTGCAAAACCAAGCAAAGCCTCGCCACACAGCTACAAGCCAAATCGGAACCTACCCCGAGCGACACAAAGCCCTGCAAAGCCTCATTGGACAGCTGCAAGCTTCATCAGGATCGACACTGATCAATGCAAAGCATAGCTGCACAGCTTCATAGGAAATGACACTGGATGACGCAAGCCTTGCAAAGCAGTGCAGCGCAGATCATGCACCAAGGATATAAGGTACAACCCCCAGTGAGCCAAACTTGGTACTGTGGCCGGTCTCCATAGTGGTCAGCCTGAACTTCAATCAGTGATCTTATAAAGCGAGACTACTCACGTTTGAGGGTCTCAAGGCATTCAGTGGGGGGGGGGGGTTCTGCAGTTCAGTCAAAGAGCCAGTCTTGAGGTCCTTTCTGAATTGCGCAGCGATGGTGATTGCCTGAGGTGCAGTAGCAGGGAGTTTCAGGTCTTTGCAGCAAGGTAGGAGAACAATCTTCCTCCAGCCATGGTCTTGCAGATCTGTGGTATGGTGGCCAGGGCCAGTTGGGTGGAGGGAAGATGTATGGTGGGAGTGTAGAAGGAGAGGTGGTGGTTGAGGTATGCAGGTCCGGCATTGTGGAGGGCTTTGTAAGCATGCATGAGGAGCTTGAAGGTGATTCTTTTGTTGATAGGTAGCCAGTGTAGGTCTCTCAGGTGGCCGGTGATGTGGTTGCGGCGTGGGATGTTCAGGATGAGTCTGGCAGAGGCGTTCTGGATGCTCTGAGGTTTCTTTTGGGGTTTCTGGGTGGTGCTGGCGTAGAGTGTGTTGCCGTAGTCGAGTCTGCTGCTAAGGAGTGCATGGGTGACCCTTTTCCTGGACTCGGTGGTGATCCACTTGAAGATCTTATGAAGCAGGTGGAGTGTGTGGAAGCAGGAGGATGAAATGGCGTTGATTTGGCGGTTCATTGAGAGTGAGGAGTCCAGGATGATGCTGAGGTTTTGTGCGTGGTCCGTGGGTGTGGGGGTTCTGAGCACTGCAGGCCACCAAGAGTCATCCCAGGAGGAGGGGGAGGGGCCCAGGGTGAGGACTTTGGTCTTGTCTAAGTTGAGCTTGAGGCAGCTGTCTTTCATCAAGGTGGTGACTGCCTTCATCCCATTGTGGAAGTTGCTCTTGGTGGCTGTGGGTTCATCTGTGAGGAAGAGAATCAGCTGGGTGTCATCGGCATAGGAAATGATGTTGGTTTGTGGCTTCTGACAATGGGTGCAAGCGGGCCATGTAGATGTTGAAGAGGGTGGGGCTCTGGGAGGATTCCTGAGGCACTCTGCAACTGATCTCTGTGGGTTCTGAGTTGAACAGCGGAAGTCTGACTCTGTGTTTGGCCAGTGAGGAAGGAGCGGATCCATTCTAGGGCTTTGTTGCAGATGCCAACGTCGTGGAGTCTTGTGCAGAGGTTGTGGTGGGAGATGGTGTCGAAGGTGGCTGAGAGGTGCAGGAGGATAAGGGCAGCAGTCTTGCCTCAGTCGAGGAGGGTGTGGATGTCATCTGTCGCAGCGAGGAGATCGGTCTTGGTGCTGTGGTTGCTCCTGAAGCTCGATTGGGAGAGCTACAGGATGATGTTTGTTTTGATGAACTAAGAAGCTGGGCGTTGATGGCTTTCTCAATGACTTTGGCTGGGAAAGAGAGCAGAGAGATGGGTCTCCGGAGTGGATGCTCTTCATGATCCTGAGGGTGTCATTAGAGGTCAGGGTGGTCCAGCTGGTCAAGGTCTGCTGGGGTTTGAAGCCATTGGGTGTGGTGGTTGCGGGTGGGGTGGATGGGTCTTGGGTAGCGGAGCTATCATAGATCTCCTTGATCTTGTGGTGGAAGAAGGTGGCGATGTTGTTGAGGAGGTCTTGAGACACAGGAATGTCTGCTGTCTCTGTGCAGGGTTTAGCAAATTCTTTGACCGTGGTGAAAAGTTCTTTGCTATTGTGTTTATTGGCATTGATGTGCTCCTGGATAGCTGCTTTCTTTGTTGTCCTGATGAGGCGGTGGTGTGCGGTGACGGCAGATTTGAAGGCTGCGCGGTCTGCCGTGATCTTGCTGCTCCTCCATCTTTTCTCGAGCCGTCAGCAGGTGCGCCTGGACTCTTGGAGGGTGGGGAAGAATCAGCTGGCTTTCTTGGTGGGCTGTTTGCCTGAGGGTTTCCTGAGGAGGGCCAATGTGTTGGTGCAGTCGGAGATCCATCGGTGGAGGTGTTGGTGTATGTGGATGTCGATAGTGGGGTCTTGCTGAGGGAGGTGGTAAGCTGGTCTTCAGTGACTTTGTTCCAGCTTTTGTGAGGATTGTGGTGTGCATGGTGGTATATGGTGGATTTGGTGAAGGAGAAGTGGATGTAGTGGTGGTCGGTCCAGTGTGGCTCGGAGGTGAGCCTGACAGATGTTGTTGCTTGTGGAGAACATGGGGTAGAGTGTGTGTCCTGCTGAGTGGGTTGGCCTTGTGACCAGTTGTTTGAGTCTGATGGTGGCGAGGTTCTCCAGGAGGGATGAGGTGTCGTGGTCTTCAAGGTTGTCCAGGTGGAAATTGAGGTCACCGTGGAGGATGTAGTCTGTTGAGGCGAGAGCGTGGTGAGCGATGAAGTCGGTTATGACTTTGCGGAAGGGGGGTGGGGTCTGGGAGGTCTGTAGATGAGGGTGCAGTGGTCGCCATTAAATAGTGTTGGGGAGGGCTGGACAGGTGGGAGGCGGGAAGTGGGATAGCGACACTGGAGGGGGGTGGGGACCAGGAGCAGCAAGGGAAATGGAAAAAAGGTGCAATAAGGAAAAAAGAGAGAAAGTGACAAGAAAGCAGAAAATAGAAAAAAAGAAAGTGAAAAAGTGGGCAGAGGAGCAGAAAAAGCAGAAAGCAGAAGACAGAGGGCAGAACAGCAGAAGAGCAGAGATGCTCGAACACTGGACCACAAGAGATGAGGCGCAGGTGGGTGCCTGTGGGAGGAGGAGCACCTCAAACTACAGACCTGGAAGGGCCAGGGGGCAACAAGTAGAGCTGTGCGGCAAGGGAAGCAACTTTCTTTCACTGCGCAGTGGCCACCATTAAAACTTTGTCCCAGTCCAGCACAACCAGATACCCTTAATTGTCTTTTGGCGCTACTTTCATATAACCAAATAAAATAATCATTGGATTTTTTTCATTTTGGTCTAAAATTATATTTTAAAACATAGGGCATGATTACGAGTTTGGTGGTCCAACAGCCATACCGCCTTGGGGGTGGTCCGAAGAAGGCCCCTGCGGCAGCGGTCTCCCACATGCCATATAACGATGTCTCCAATGGGCTGGCAGCGGGTATCTGATGGCGGTGAGTGTTTTTTCATAATTGTCAATGGATGTGTGTATATTCTGACTGCACAAGTGTCGAATGTACACATATGCATGACACATGTGCAAAAATACCTACTACCCAATGCTGGAGCCTGGACCATATGTGCCCAGTTCTGTCAATGGGTAACTGCTACAAAACAGACTTACCATGAATTTCGGTTCCAAAAGGGTTGTTTTCTTCGGGGTCAAGATGCTGCTGTGAAGGAGGGACCTGGAGGAAGGGGTCCATGTCAGAGACTAAAGGGAAGAAAAGGAAATGGGTGAGTTTGCACCCCAATTCCTTCGATTCTGATGATTCGAAGCAGGCGGTCCCATCGCAACATTATGGCTCGTCCAAAAGCCAACTCGTAATTCGGGCGGAAGCAAAACTTCTCTGTGCCACCCTAAGGAAGCTGCTTTCCCCCGACCGACACCACGGTGGTTGGCGAATGACTGGAGGTGGTGGTGGTGCTCCAGCGGTCTTTCATTATGAAATGTGACATCGCAAAATAGCGTGGGGACCGCCTAGTCGGCAGCAGTGAAGCTGACGCGACCATGGCAGTGGGACCGCCAAACTCCTAATCGCCGTAGGGATTATAATGTCCCTTTCCGACAGTCATGGAAAGGGTGTCGGAAAGGGACTTTAGGGGCCCATAGCAGGGCCCCCTCGCCTGTTGGTGCCTGGCACACGGTGCATGGATGTTTAAAAACATCCCTTTTTACATTACGGTTTGTGCTGCGGCCCTTTTTAGGCTGAAAAACAAGCCGCAATAAAAAAAAAAAGCCATGTTTCCAACCACCTACATTGTGTTCGCATCATAATTTGGAGGGTGGACCACCGACCACTTGTCGGTCGGTCCCAATCCCGCTGTGATGGGGGTCGGACGCTCGTCTGACCACCATCGTAATCGGGCCCATAGAATGGATATTTCTTAGCAATATCTCTGGGTAATAAACTATTTGCACTTTAATGGGAAGCTGGTAATTACTGAAAATTAATAATGCAAATAGGCAACTCAAATACATATGTTATCTAGCACATCTTTCTGAGTTTTGAATCAGTACCTGAAGCTTCATTTCTAGACACTCTATTGTGGAAGAGGAGTTATAGTTTTTACTTGATTTCTGTAAAACTGAAAAATAACCAACAATGTTACCATTCTGTTATTCCCTACTCTTGACAATTAATATATGCTAACTCAACCTCTAATATGTTGTGCCTGCCATTCATATATATATATATATATATATATATATATATATATATATATATATATTCACTGAAAAAACCATAGGTTTCAAGGGCGTTATAGTTAGTTGGACATTTCACTCGTACAAAACCATAGAAATTCCCCCGTTATAGTTAGTTCAGCTAACTACAACTCGCGCGCCCGCAATGCACTGCTGATGACGTCACATATTACATCACTCATGACATGGTCAGTGACATCACTCATGACATCTCAAATGACATCACTGATGACATCACTGATGACATCATCCTTGTGATAGAGTGGCAGACCTCCTCTCACCCTAATATAACCTTTGATACACACACTCAAAAATACAAACTAACATTTTCAAAACAATGGACATACCAATACCAGTTACAACACACCTATTCAGTAATTCCAAGATCTACACACACATCCACTCATTCACCAACAGTCCCTATATAGTC
This sequence comes from Calotriton arnoldi, assembly GCA_963921515.1. Taxonomy (NCBI): domain Eukaryota; kingdom Metazoa; phylum Chordata; class Amphibia; order Caudata; family Salamandridae; genus Calotriton; species Calotriton arnoldi. The sequence continues at coordinate 32,892 of CAWUFW010021183.1, forward strand.
ACTCATACATGTACTCACTCATCATATGTACTCATACACCTATACATCCTGTTACACACCGCCACTCATCCATAGAGTTACTCACACACATAGTCACACATGCAAACAAAGTATCAAACATCCATTTACTTGCATATACAGTTATACACACAATACCACACTTACTTCTACAGAAACTTACACATACTTACTCTCTTAAACAATCACTTATAGAAACACCTACTTATTTGTACAGGAACTCTTCCAATCTCTCACTCTCACATATACTCACTTATATACACCAATACTCACATATACTAGTTTAAAACATATGTAGTTACTCATAAAGACACTATTGAGACAGTCATTCACTCACTAACACACCCATACACATACTCATCCACCTATACAGTCCTGCACACATGCTGTCTTCAACACATACAAACAGCGAGTCACTCATTCATGCATCTATGCACTAAGTAATACCCCCACCGAACCATACAGACACTCAGACACTCATACTGATACTCAAAAAACCAACTAATAACCCATATAGACACTCATGTAGCTACTCACCAACCCATGCAGCCACTTATACACAAAGTGAGAGACTGATACAGATATTTTCATATTTAAACATTACTCACTAACCCATGTATTCACTAAGATACACTTAGTCAGTTATACAATCAATTTTACAAAAACAAATCATCCATTTAGACACTTATATACCCATTTGTTCTTCCATCGACCTTGAGATATACATATATAAAACATATTTAATTTTCAGAAAAACACACATTCACTGGATGATGTCATCAGTGATGTCATTTGAGATGTCATCAGTGATGTCATGAGTGATGTCACTGACCATGTCATGAGTGATGTAATATGTGACGTCATCAGCAGTGCATTGCGGGCGCGTGAGTTATAGTTAGCTGAACTAACTATAACGGGGGAATTTCTATGGTTTTGTACGAGTGAAATGTCCAACTAACTATAACGCCCCTGAAACCTATGGTTTTTTCAATGAATTTCTAAGGTTTTTTAAATGCTAATTTCTAACTATAACGTGCCTGAAACCTATGGTTTTTTCAGTGAATTTCTAAGGTTTTTTAAATGCTAATTTCTAACTATAACGTGCCTGAAACCTATGGTTTTTTCAGTGAATATATATATATTTATTATACTATGTATACATGTGAAAATGTCTCGGTCCCCTGTTTACCTCGGTGGCACGGAAAAAATGGGTGGAACTGACGTCAGCAGGCCGACGAGGTCCTCTTATGGCTCCGATGACGTCATACGGTGTCGCGAGCGGAGCCGTGCTATTATGAAGTCCTCGTTGACGTGGGAGAGCTAGGAAAGAATTTCCGTGGAATGCTGGTGCAGGGGATATTCACCTAAGTGTTCAGGCTAGTCCTTTGGGAGCAACTGTTTATGTTGCCACTCCAGAAACCGAAACCAGTGAACCGAGGGCAGAGGCCCTGCAGATGGCACACGAGGTGGGGTGCCCAGTCGTGTGCATCGGCGGGGCAGCGAAGTGACAAGCACCACAACCCACAAAAAAGGTAACGCGGGCACTGAATAACACAGGATCTTCTCTTTGTATCTGGCAGGAACAACGAAGTTAAAATGCCCTAGTACCAAAATGTAGAATTAGTGCTACAACGGTCTTCAAGAGGACCTGTGATGCCGCTTCTGCCTCCCATACCCTGGAGGCGGCACATGGGTCACGCGGTACGGTCATACTGCGGTGGGACGCACACTCGTTGACCTCTCATGGCACTGCTCCACACTTCAGGGAGGACGCTTTCCATTAGCTATGTTTTCTGATGACATGTCGCGCCGGCCCCGTCCAACAACAGAACTCCTTTAGATCCAAACAGACTCTCACCGGAAGTGAAACCAAGCCACGCGGACACTTTCACAATACAACAGCCGGGAATGCACTTTTCGGTAAAAAAACCACATTCCTTCCTCCTAATTAATCAAATAAACGTCTCACTGAAGAACAGGGGCCAGCTTCGATCGGTAAACAGCCGTTACAACGACTTTTTTACTTTGCGATACCATTACAACGCATGCATTACCACGCATGCGTTGTACATCACAAAGTCATTCCTACGCATTTGTTTAGAACGCATGGTCATTTACCACGCATGCCTTTACAACTAATTTTGTTGTAAAGGTATGTATGGTAAATGACCATGCGTTCTAAAAAACATGTAGACGATCCACGTCGTTGTAAGGAAACAGAGGCTGTTCCGTTTCCTCACAACGACGTGCACCGCCCCTCAGAGACGACGTGAAGCAGGAACCACGAGGAGAGAGGAACCACGAGGAGTGAGAGGTAAGGGGGATTGGGCATGGGGTGGGGGTTTCTTTTCTAGGGTTTAGGGTAGTGCAGTGGTGTTTGGGTGGCGTCAGGTGTCCACTCCACCGACCTAGAATGGTAAATTTGGGTAGGCTCGAACATGTCCGAGTGGACCCCGTCCCCAACCGGGGACTGAGAGGAGTGGGACTCTGGATGCCAGGGACGCCCAGAGTCCTTATCCTCATCGGAGGACAAATCGTCCTCCGATACACCTTCTCCCTCTAAGGGAAACCCGCCGTCGGGGTCTACAATAGTGGTGACAGTGTCGCAATTTTCTCCGGGCCCCTCCTCCTCCCGGCAGGGTGCATGTTTTAGCGTTCGCGCACTCTTGAGGAAGGTCTCCGTAAGTTTATCAAATCCTTCCAAGTGCCCCGCATTATGCTTAACGGCCCTTTTATTCCCCATCTGGGAGCTACTGGGACCCGCCACCACCAGATCTGGGTCACTGAACACCCCAGGGATACTTTTCGCCAGCTTATCAACCTGATCCCTAAGAGGAGCCAGCGCCATAGAAATAGCCAGAGAGAGGGCTTGGTCCACTGCTGGAGGGAGTAGTTGGGGGGCCATTCCTCCTCCACTTCCTGGTAGGAGGAGTAAAAATGGTCTTCTGGAGAAGACATGATAGCAGAGGGTGTGAGCACAGAACAAATGCCCTTAAAATCCTTAAGGCAGCCCCCTCACCGGTGCTCCAACAGCTGGGCTTTCCCCGAAGCTGTTATAAGAATAGACTGAGGCGCAATACCAATTACCACCACCAGGTGGCGCTGGTCACTAACGTAGCTGTGTGGGGAAATCACCGCGTAGCGGTGTCAAAATTAGGCGAGGGTTGGTCGGGAATCAAGCGGACACTAAAGGAGTCACCGGATTCCCAAACGTGCGTAAAGACCAGCGGGAGCGCTCGACGGAGCTGCCTCGCTCGGACCAGACGCGCCTGACAGGATCTCACCGCGCGCAGAGCACACAGCGGGAGAAACTGCGAGGGGGAGAACGCGCTCGAGCAAGAGCCTGCTGCGCAGGGAATATGAAACAATACCAAGGCAATAATGCTAATAACGTGCACAAGAAACCGCTATACAAACAGCAACAACGTCAGATTAAGCCAAGAATGTAAGGAATGCACTTAACTGACGAGCAGTGAAGAAAGAGGAAGCGGAAGGGACGTCACAATATTATATACGATGGACTGTGATATGATTGGACTATAGTTGCCTTGGAGACTACCCCCTAATGGTTCATGGGTTGTGTAGTCTTTTGTTTAATGATTGTTGTGTTACGTTTTCTTTGAACTGCTATGCAAATAAAGTGAGGAAAGATATGCATAATCCTCGCCTCCGTCCTGCCATAGAATTCATTAAACTTTATTTGATCTGATTTAGAAACATTGATCATAAAAGTGTACATAAAAACAGTAAATCCTCTTTCCTAATACAATACAGTGAGAATTAATTAAAACCAGTAGGTAATAACGGGTGTTACAAAGCCCGGTTCAGAGCAACTTCAGGTTAACAGAATCGTACAGTTCAATGTTTCGCAAGATCAATCTCATGTACTTTGTGCAAAATACGCAATAAGGGGTCCAAGTAAGATGTAATGCTCCAAAACCTGACCAGTTTGCACTATATAAAACTGAAGAAAAACTAAAAATAAAAAGTGTTTTGCACACTTCTGTCATTGGGCTATATGTGGGCTACATCTGGGTGATATTTGTGCTACATTTGGGCTCTTTTTTCTCTGGTGGCCATATTGGGAGACTTATTTGTTATGAAGTTTCCTAATTTCGTCATTTACTGCAGTCTCCTCAGTAGGAAATGCTTTCAGTTTTTACTTTGATTCCATCAAGAAGGCATTCAGATGTGTCACACATTTGTCATAAATTCAGAATGTTAGCACTCTAGTTGTTCATTAGATCACTGTAGTAAAGCTACTGCTCACCAGGGAGTTAACTGGAAGTATACTGCTGGTATTGAAAGTGATTGTTTCAGTCTGCATGTCAGAATTTTCTAATGAAATAAAAGAGGATTTGAGATCTCACTTAAAACATGCCCTAAATTTTCTTTCTGCAGCACTAACCATAATTTCTATGGCAAAATGAACCCCCTCATTTTGTTCCTTTTTAAATTAAATGTTTTAAGTGTTACCAGTTTATTCCAATCAAGATGGCTTCAGGTGTGCCATACTTTTGTCATAAGTAAGACTGTTAGCGCTCTAGTTGTTCTTTAGAACACTCTGGGAAGCTGCAGTAGAACACAAAGGCATCAACTGACAGCCTGCTCCTGTTGAAATATAACAGGAAGATATTTGAGATCTCACTTAAAACATGTCCTAATTTTTCTTTCTACAGCACTAACCATAATTTCTATGACAAAATGAACCCCTCATTTTGTTCCTTTTTAAATTAAATGTTTTAAGAGTTACCAGTTTATTCCAATCAAGATGGCTTCAGGTGTGCCTTAATTTTGTCATAAGTAAGACTGTTAGCGCTCTAGTTGTTCTTTAGAACACTCTGGGAAGCTGCAGTAGAACACAAAGGCATCAACTGACATGCTGCTCCTGTTGAAATATAACAGGAAGATATTTGAGATCACACTTGAAACATGTCCTAATTTTTCTTTCTACAGCACTAACCATAATTTCTATGACAAAATGAACCCATCATTTTGTTCCTTTTTAAATTAAATGTTTTAAGTGTTACCAGTTTATTCCAATCAAGATGGCTTCAGGTGTGCCATACTTTTGTCATAAGTAAGGCTGTTAGTGCTCTAGTTGTTCTTTAGAACACTCTGGGAAGCTGCAGTAGAACACAAAGGCATCAACTGACAAGCTGCTCCTGTTGAAATATAACAGGAAGATATTTGAGATCACACTTGAAACATGTCCTAATTTTTCTTTCTACAGCACTAACCATAATTTCTATGACAAAATGAACCCATCATTTTGTTCCTTTTTAAATTAAATGTTTTAAGTGTTACCAGTTTATTCCAATCAAGATGGCTTCAGGTGTGCCATACTTTTGTCATAAGTAAGGCTGTTAGCACTCTAGTTGTTCTTTAGAACACTCTGGGAAGCTGCAGTGGAACACAAAGGAATCAACTGACAGTCTCTGCCCATGTTGGATGTACATGTTTTACTGAGAATGTCAGTCTTCAGTCTCACATGACTGAGAAAGATAATGTGAATTTTCAGAAAATATGCTCTCATTTTAGCTTCTGGAGCACCTTCCAAAACTGTATGGGACAAGCATGTGAAAATAGTTTTCTCTCAAACATGATTCATGATATCCCAGCAGAAGGTTTTCACAGGGTAAAATCACCTTAGAACACACCACAATTCCTGAAATTAGTATGGTACCATCAACAAATGAATTCTAATGTAACTAAAGTCTGTTATCACCCTTTATAGTTCTCCTTTTGGTAACCCTCAAAATCTTCGATTCACTACAATGCATTTCAATGGGGTACTATCATTTATATTGGTCCCAAGATGGCTGCCAGCAATTCCAGGATGAAGTGCTGACAGCCAATCAGATCTCACGATGACATGTGTGGTTAGGCTCCGGCAAGATATCAATATGTTTTCTTTTTCAAATTTCTCAGGAACTACTGAACGGATTTACACCATTTAACAAAAAGGGTTCTTTCTGAACCAAGAACTACCTCTTTGCCAAATTTGGTGTAATTCCGTTCAGCAGTTCGGGCTGTAGCCGTGTCTAAAGTTTCCTATGGAAAATTGCATGGGGAAAACACGTTTTGGGACCCCCCTTTTTTCTCAGCCCCCGCATGCCGAATCACCCCAAAACTTTCAGGATAGGAGCAGACCAGAGTGCCCCACGAGTTTTGAAAATTTCACAAAGATTCATCAACCGGCGCCAAAGTTATTGGAAATAGAATGTTGTGAATTTCCTATGGAAAATAGGTCCTAACTATAACTACCTACTGGCGACCGCCAGTAGGTTATATATATATATATATATATATATATATATATATATATATATATATTTGCTCCAAGTTACCCACAGGTTCGGGATGCACTCGAGCCACAGTGTACATCCGCATACCAACAAGCACGTCTCGGACAGCCGACGCGTTTCGAAATAAATTCCTTCTTCAAAGGCTTGATTCCACTCTTTACACAGCATTTGATTTGACCACTCCTTTATTCAATAAATTCGCCTTCTGATAGGCTGCTCACATGAGCCCTCCCCTTTAGGTATTCTGGGATGTGTAGTCCCCCATGTAAAAAAGCGTTAGTGGAATCATATTTTAAGACCCTCCAATGGGCCTCGAGGCGTGCATGGTCAATTGTAGGTGCTGTGGCTCCATTAAGAACTGGACATGATTTCCAGCCCCCAGGCCTGCTGCCATCCATGCGGTGGTGCAGTCCCCTTACGGCTGGGTCGCCGCGTATAAATGATTGCTCCAAGTTACCCACAGGTTCGGGATGCACTTGAGCCACAGTGTACATCCGCATACCAACAAGCACCTCTCGGACAGCCGACACATTTCGAAATAAATTCCTTCTTCAAAGGCTTGATTCCACTCTTTACACAGCGTTTGATTTGATCACTCCTTTAGTCAATCAATCGCCTTCTGATAGGCTGCTCAGATGAGCCCTCCCCTTTAGGTATTCTGGGATGTGTAGTCCCCCATGTAAAAAAGCGTTAGTGGAATCATATTTTAAGACCCTCCAATGGGCCCGAGGCGTGCATGGTCAATTGTAGGTGCTGTGGCTCCATTATGAACTGGACATGATTTCCAGCCCCCAGGCCCGCTGCCATCCATGCGGTGGTGCAGTCCCCTTACGTCTGGGTCGCTGCATATAAATGATTGCTCCAAGTTACCCACAGGTTCGAGACGCACTCGAGCCACAGTGTACATCCGCATACCAACAAGCACGTCTCGGACAGCCGACGCGTTTCATAATAAATTCCTTCTTCAAAGGCTTGATTCCACTCTTTACACAACGTTTGATTTGACCACTCCTTTATTCAATCAATCGCCTTCTTATAGGCTGCTCAGATGAGCCCTCCCCTTTAGGTATTCTGGGATGTGTAGTCCCCCATGTAAAAAAAAGTTTGTGGAATCATATTTTAATTCCCTCCAATGGGCCACGAGGCGTGCATGGTCAATTGTAGGTGCTGTGGCTCCATTAAGAACTGGACATGATTTCCAGCCCCCAGGCCCGCTGCCATCCATGCGGTGGTGCAGTCCCCTTACGGCTGGGTCGCCACGTATAAATGATTGCTCCAAGTTACCCACAGGTTCGGGACACACTTGAGCCACAGTGTACATCCGCATACCAACAAGCACGTCTCGGACAGCCGACACGTTTCGAAATAAATTCCTTCTTCAAAGGCTTGATTCCACTCTTTACACAGCGTTTGATTTGACCACTCCTTTATTCAATCAATCGCCTTCTGATAGGCTGCTCAGATGAGCCCTCCCCTTTAGGTATTCTGGGATGTGTAGTCCCCATGTAAAAAAGCGTTCGTGGAATCATATTTTAAGACCCTCCAATGGGCCCCGAGGCGTGCATGGTCAATTGTAGGTGCTGTGGCTCCATTATGAACTGGACATGATTTCCAGCCCCCAGGCCCGCTGCCATCCATGCAGTGGTGCAGTCCCCTTACGGCTGGGTCGCCGCAAATAACTGATTGCTCCAAGTTACCCACAGGTTCGGGACACACTCGAGCCACAGTGTACATCCTCATACCAACAAGCACGTCTCAGACAGCCGACGCGTTTCGAAATAAATTCCTTCTTTAAAGGCTTGATTGCACTCTTTACACAGCGTTTGATTTGACCACTCCTTTATTCAATCAATCGCCTTCTGATAGGCTGCTCAGATGAGCCCTCCCCTTTAGGTATTCTGGGATGTGTAGTCCCCCATGTAAAAAAGCGTTCGTGGAATCATATTTTTAGACCCTTCAATGGGCCCCGAGGTGTGCATGGTCAATTGTAGGTGCTGTGGCTCCATTAAGAACTGGACATGATTTCCAGCCACCAGGCCCGCTGCCATCCATGCGGTGGTGCAGTCCCCTTACGGCTGGTCTCCGCGTATAAATGCAAACTCAACCTCTAATATGTTGTGCCTGCCATTCATATATATATATTTATATATATATATATATATATATATATATATACATATATATATATATATATATATATACAAAGTTTGCCCCAAAGATGAAAGTGCACTCCCCATACAGGGCCTGACGCATTTCAAACTAATAAAGTTCTTTTTCAAAGTCTGAAAGACAAAATGCAAAACAGCTGTTACAGATCACATTTTCCTCTTTCTGAATGTCAGTAAAGTCCGTAACGGACTCTCATATGAGCAAAACTTTACAAAGCATTTTGGGCAACGTGGTTCTGTTCAGCTACAATTCATACCCTCTGGTGGGTTTGCAGTGTCCAACAATATTACCAATGTCCTTTGCCCTCCAGTAGGCTGCTTGCTGCTGTCCTGATGTTCACATGTTAGGTTAACAATCCAGCCTGCCGGACCCACTTTGAAGTCACTGCGGTGATGCACTTTCCCGGCTGGAACCGCCGTAATATCTCCACAAAGTTTGCCCCAAAGAGGAAAGTGCACTCTCCGTACATGTAAGTTATTTATTGCTTTTCAGCAGGAACACTTGGGTAATCAAATTTCATCTGCCTGACGCGTTTCAAACTAATAAAGTTATTTTTCAAAGGCTGAAAGACAAAATGCAAAACAGCTGTTACAGACCACGTTTTCCTCTTTCTGAATGTCAGTAAAGTCCGTAATGGACTCTCATATGAGCAAAACTTTACAAAGCATTTTGGGCAACGTGGTTCTGTTCAGCCACAATTCATACCCTCTGGTGGGTTTGCAGTGTCGAACAACATTACCAATGTCCTTTGCCCTCCAGTGGGCTGCTTGCTGCTGTCCTAAAGTTCACATGTTAGGCTAACAGTCCAGCCTAACCGGACCCACTTTGAAGTCACTGCTGTGGTGCACTTTCCAAGCTGGAACTGCCGTAATATCTCCACAAAGTTTGCCCCAAAGATGAAAGTGCACTCCCCGTACACATTGCCCAAAATGCTATGGCCAACCCCCTTAAAGGCAGCCAACCCCATACTGCTTAGGGCCTTTGGTTGTGCATGGTGGGGGGATGGCCACAGGGCCTGTGGTCAGGCCCTGCAGCCATTTCCCTTCATGCAGTCAACCAAACACTGTACATGGACTTAGGCCGTGCATGGCAGGGAGTTGGCCACAGGGCCTGGCCCTGGGGACCCCATTACCCAGGGAATTTTATTTAAAGGGGAGAGGGGCCACATGGCCCCCTTTCCCGAACCTATCATGGCCCTGTAAACCCATCCCCCAGGAAGGGGGGCCGCATGGTCCCCCTTCCCAAGCCTCATTAGGCACAGAGGACCCCATCCCCTGGAACACTACTTAAAATATAGGGGTGGGGGGAGCCACGCAGCCCGCCTCCCTGAGCCTTATTAGGCCCTGGGTACCCCATCCCCAGGACCATTTTTTTATTAAAGGGAGGGTGGTCGTGGAACCCCTCTCACCGAGCCGTTATTTAATTTCAATTGGTGACTCGCAATTTGTGGGTCGCAAAATGAAATATACTAATGTGTCTCAGACATATTAGCGATTCCCAATGGGGTTGCAAATGACCTGCCTCATCAATATTCATGAGGCAGTTTGCAATTTGCGACCCATTGGGACTGAGCAATAACACAGAGATAATGGCCTGCTGGGGTAGCAGACCGCCATGCCTGTTAGCTTTAAAATAAAGCACTGTTTTTTTTTTTTTTTTAAATGCAGCTCATTTCCCTTAAAGGAAAACGGGAAGCGATTCAAAAAGAAAAATGAAGCATTTCTGTTTCATTTTTTAAGAGTAGGAAGTGGTCTTTGGGACCACTGCCTGCTCTTAAAAAACATTTTTGCTACCAGCTACAAAGGGGAAGGGGTTCCCTGGAGACCTCTTCCAGTTTGCGACAGACTTACACGGCAATTTTAAGTAGGTGGTAAACTGCAATTGTTTTGCAACTGCATTCCAGTTGCAAAGCAATCGTACATGCCCTTGCGACTCGCTATTAGGAAGTGATGCCCTTGGCATGCATCTTCCTTTTAGCGACACGCATACCCTATTTTGCGAGTCGGTAATAGGTTAACGACTCGCAAATGAGGGTTTGTACATGCCAGAAGGCGTTTTTGCAGTCGCAAAAGGCCCGATTCTCCATTTGCGACTGCTAAAAACTGTTGTACATCCGGCCCTTGGTCCCGTTGTCCTATGGTGATATTTTGTAGCGGTATCACATGGTAAGACCCTTGTAAGTGTGGTTATGGGCAGTAGGCAATGATTGTAATCTGTAGACATTGTGGTTGTATCTATACCCTTGTTGACAGATGCATAACGTTGAATATCCACCTATATGTACATCTTGGGCCAAATGTACGGCCATTTCATTTTGCGACTCCCAAATTGCGATTTTTTGCGACTCGCAATTAGTGAGTCACAAAATGAAATGTACAACAGTGTCTCAGACACTGTTTGCATTTCCCAAATGGATCGCAAGGGGCCGGCCTCCTTAATATTCATGAGGCAGGTTGCAATTTGTGACCTATTGGGAATGGCAGGCACTCACAGGGATGGTGGCCTGCTGGGGTCAGCTGACCACCATGTCTGTGACTGCTTTTTTCATTAAAGCAGTTAAAAAAAAAAATCCAGACCATTTTCCTTAAAGGAAAATGGGATGCATTTAAAAAAGAAAAATGTAACCTTTCTGTTTCATTTTTTAAAAGCAGGCAGTGGTCCGTGGGACCAATGCCTGCTCATAAAAAATATTTTTGCGACCAATCACATGGGGAAGGGGTCCCCTATGTTGTGTAGTTCCTATAAATGCATCGGATCTGCATGTTTGTTGGACAACATAAACTGAGAGATTGGTGTCTAGACTGATTCCGGACACCCCCAGAGGATATGTCAGCCTATAGACCAGCTAGCTCACTATAAGGCCCGAACCCTACCAAGGAGTCAATAGTTTCTGGCAACAATAGAACATGACAACCCGTGACCCTTCAGGAATCGTGGAAACAGTACAGTACTTTTTGCTCAGTCAAACATGCTCACTTATTGTCAGAGAGATACACAGAATAAACGTTGGGGACATTTTCAATAAGCATTTATTGAACCAGCGCCATTCTAGTATAAAGCATGTTTACTGTGACAATCAATAGACAAAAGCAAATGTAACAGAGTAAACAGTAGATACATTTCTACCATGGTGCTAAGCAATAAATATATGCAGGCATATATAAAAACAGTAATCTCAGGGGGATATTCACAAGAACGTGCGCTAAACATCTCCAAAAAATGTTAACGCAACTTTACACATCGCAGTCTATCGCGGGAAAATAACCCCGTGTTAACGTGGAATTCACAACACGGCGGTACCATGCGATAGTCTGCCGAAAACGCAGCCAATGTCCGCGATACAACCACCGCGATGGAGATAAAAACAGAAACCCCAACACAATAAAACGTGCGATGAGCCCATCCGCGATGAGGAAAGCAGCGATAAGCAGCGCCAGGCCCGCGACACACACACGGCAGGCGGGAATAAGCACAACAAAAGCAGGAAAAAGGAAGACAAACCAACAGAAAACAACAGCGAAGCACAATGGAGGCAGTTGGAGCAAGTACACAACCCCACAAGCCCCATTGGCAACAAAACATTGTACATGGCAGTCAATCGTGGACAAGGTGAATGCAGCCGGAGAGCGGAGGAGGACCAGAACAGCTGGAATGATGCGAAACGCAAAAACAAGCAGAAACACGCCAACAACCAGAAGGCAGCAATGCACACCGGAGGTGGGAGTCCAGCGCCACACCAGGAGCCGGATGACATGGAGGAAATGGTGTCCACCACATCAGTCTTGAGATGGTGGCAGGAGTCGGGGACCGGAAACTGCTCAAAATCAACAGACACAACAGGGAGAGGAACGACCAGGGACTGGGGGACAGGGGGAGATGGGCACAATGGCACACATGCACAATTAAGCACAGCACAACTGCAAACAAACCATGCCCAAAAGTAACAACACCAACCAAGAGCACAAGTCACACAAGTCGGCAATACCACACCACTGAACAAGCACAGAAGTGAAAACCACACTGCCAGAAAGGGAGAAGGGTGAGCCAAAGCAGAGCTGAAGGGCCAACTCACACACAATGCAGCACACACACATAGGAAACAGAGCACCCCAACATCGAACACAAAGTGGCACAAACACCAACATTTGCACAACCGAACACAGGACACAAGTGCATCCGCTTGTGGCCGGTAAATGGCCATACGCATTTAGCAAAGCACGAATCAGGGACATGATAATGCACAAGTACCAACCCACAGCCCTGATGGGGTAGCAATGCATGTATGGCAGGGACCCAGATAGGCCGTGACACACACATTTGCATACATATCAACACTCATCACAGTTGGAGACAAGTGAAGGTGCGGAAACTCCATCAACAATTGCGTGTCAGTACGGCCAAGAGAAGTGCCACAACATGCAGACCAATGCAGCAGCATGTCTGAATGATGAACATTGCAAAGCGCCCATGTCCACCCCGGGGGAGTCCATCACCCACACAAGTCAGTGCCAACGCGCGTTGGTTGTCCGCGCATGTATCCGGAGTCCAGGCCAATGCAGCCATGTCCACTGTCGTCTTGGGACATGTGACCAGATCCCCAACATGCAACCAGGCGTCGGGACATGTGCAATGGGTCACATTCAGCTGTGGCTGCAGGTACGTTGTCACTCGTCCATGAACGCGAGTGCAGCAGCGTAGGCCAACACTTCCAATAAGAGCTCGTTGTCGACTAGATCTAACATGTCAGCGACGTAACCCATCAGCTGTCCCGGACAGATGTGCTGACTCCAAACCCTGGCCCCAATTGGCACTAAAGCCCAATAGGGGAGTGGCTCAATGTGGTCACTGCACACGACGAGTCATGCAATCTCCCAGGTCCAGTTGCCAGCATGCATGCCAATCATCCAGGCATGCCATAAATGGGCATCACGGTGACACTCCTGGTCATGGGCCAACAGGGGGCACACACACACACGTCGAAATCCAGTTCAGCTACCGTTACGTTGGAGAGGCAGACATCCATGGTCCACTTGAATATGCACGAGCGACAATACAACACAGGCTGAACGCAGGTGACGTTGGCAAGGCGGTAACTGATCCGCAGCACCGCCAATGGCAGTGCCCCCAGTACATGCAGTAGACGTGCACGGTACCTGTCCACGTGACTGGGGTTGTGCATGTGTCCCGGATGGTCTGCCATTGCGTCAGTGGCTCTGCTTGAAGCGGCACTGTGCTGACCCGCGCCAGTTCTGTGGATGAAATGCCACAGCTCGGATCAATGAGCAGTGTCTGTGTGCAATGGGTGCAGGCCTGGGATGGGGTGGGAGTACGTGTGAAGGCCATTTCACGCACGCCAACTACGACCAAGGACTTCTGTGTGTGGGATGTATACACGTTGGTCTCACGTCGGGCAGTGCGTAGTGTGGGAGTCATCAGCAACTGCTATCGTATCTGTCAGGGGGTGCTGGGCACATGCAAGTCCCAGCTTAGAGCTGCAGATGTGTTTCCGCCTGATTGTCCAGACAAAGGACCTTTCATCCCTACAGTCAGTTTACCATCTGCTTGCATACAGGAGATGTGCAGAGGCCTGTCGTGGGTGGGGTGGGACATCTGCGACCCAGGGAATCATGGAAGATATGCCGAGCACGTGGCACATGAGCGGCCTCACTGTGTGTTACGTTGCCACAGCTGCTCCTCCCTCCCACGAGCCCCCACACTTGTGTGCGCTGCGCGGTTGCATCACGTGCACTCCTACGGCACACCATTGTCATGCCTGTCTGCGCGTGTCCAGCAGCATGCCAACAACACCGTGATGCTGGCCGTTGAGGGTGTGCGGCCACGTGAGTGTAGGCAAATGGTCTGGACAGGGCGGACACAGGTGTACAGTCCATGGCTGGCTGTGATCGCGCTGCGATTGAGGCTAGGCATCTGACCCATGCAGCCGCAGGACTGATACACACAACACTTGGCATGTATGAGCCAAGACCCCGAGCGGACTTGCACTCCTACATATCCCGGTATGTGCGGGCCCGCCCTCCGGGTGCATGCTACATTGCAACATCGACGACTGTGGCCCTGGTGGCGACAACACTCCAACACAGAGACACGCTTACCACACTTCCTGCTCAAGGCCAGACCAGAGCCACGCCCTGAGCCCCCTGCCAAATCAGCACACCCCAGCGCTGACCTGATGTATGCCGGCCCAGCACATGCCGCTTGTGCATGCAGGGGGGGCGGACGAAGCTACATGTCCAAGGTCTTAGCCACTGCTGAGGTGACATGGTATCGTCCGCTGAACATGGCACACTGTGATGTTGCAGGGCTCGGGCCCATCATGCTGACATAATGACCACACGGACACACTTGCTTAGATGGTGTGAATGGCTACGGGCACATGCGCCCGGCCACTTTTATTAGCAGGCTCACATGTCGAGTGACACCTGTGTTGGATGTGTGTGGGGTGTGTGTACACCAGCCGTCATGGAGTGCTTGGTGCAGTCAAAAAACTACAACAGTGTACATCGTAAAAGACACAACCATTCAACCATAAAGGCACCATGACTTGAGCTGCACAGAGTTAGTGGCCCCGGATGCACAGCGTCCGGCACGGGCCTACCGCCACGGGACGCTGACTTGCGGTGCACTGGGGCAGGGTCACGAGAGCAGAGCAGGTTCTCGTAGATGCCAAAGGGGGTGTCGCGGAGTGTCTCAGTGGACAGTGGAAGGTGTACCCCCAGGGCATGATGCAGAGGGCAGAACCACACTGAAACAGTCACTATGGTGGAGATGAATGGAACAGACACATATCGAACACCAAGTCCATCCCAGGCAGATGATGATGCAGACAACCCCCAGGCCATGGACTCAGACGCCACCAAAGTTCAACCAGACAGTGCCCATGACTCATTGCGCACAAAGTTAGTGGCACCAGTGTAGATAGGGGATGCCGCCTGCGATGAGGCGTGTCCAATGGTGTGACCTCCTCAATGAATTACCCAACACACAGTTCCACATGTGGGGCCTACTGGACCACAGTGTAGGCCTAAGACAGCGGTCAGCAGGGGCCCTCATCCAAGTGTCACCGGCTTACGTTGGATGGTCCCACCGGCCTGCGTAGTTCAGGTTCAGTGGCACCACAGGACGTGGACTTGCAGTGAACAGGATTAGTGGCACCAGGTCAGTTGTTGCTAGTGTTCTGTCACCTCCATGACGAGGATCCAGCTTTCATCCGGACTGAACCGCATCTTCCTCCTACTCCTTTCCGTGCGTTCACTGGTATGGACTCTGCCATTCATGAATCACGACTAAGTGCTGGAAGTGGGACCTACTGGACCGCAGTGTAGGCCGGGGGCAGCCGTCAGCACGGGCCCACAGACACGTGTCGTGTGCTTGCGATGCAGGGTTTGGGACACTGATCGAAGGGAGTTCAGTGATATAAACGCGGCAATTAACATTTGGTCACTGCCATTCTGAACTCAAGACACAGTTCCACATGTGGGACCTACTGGACCGCAGTGTAGGCCTGAGCCCTCATCCAAGTGTCGCCGGCTTGCGTTGAACAGGGTTAGTGGCACCACGTGTCGCCGGCTTGCGTTGAACAGGGTTAGTGGCACAACGGTCGCAGGCTTGCGATGCAGACTTTGGCTTCACTGATCGGAGGGAGTATAGTGATGTGGACGCTGCCACAGACTTGGGGTCACTGCCATTCAAAACTCACGACTCAGTACAACATGTGCCAACAACTGGGCCGAAGAGTACGCCGGTGGAGTATGTCAATGAGAAAGGAGTACTGTGGGCCAGCGTCGTGGAGGCCAGCGATGGTCTGCGGAGGATGCAAAGGTCGCAGGACTGGGGCTTGGAGCTTGCACCGGCACGTGGTGGGCCCTCTTTGACACACGCCGGTGTCGGCTGGTAAGCGGAGCCTCCTTGGTGCGCTGGGGCAGGCATGACGGGTCTGGGGACCAGCGGCCCGGGGTGCAGCAGGCGCACAGGGACACAGGCCCCGCCGCGCACGGCACCGGCCTCGTGGCGGGCTGAGAGGCGCCACCCTGGCAGACACGTTGGCCATTCTGAATGAGAACCACGCCCAGTGCGACGGGCTTTTCATTCACACCCCTACGCAGGCCTGGTGTACGCAGGGCCAACCCACTCTGCCCGCGCATACAGGGGGGACGTAACGAGCAACATTTCCGCGTTCTGCCCCACAGCCTGTGGGGACATGGTAGCATCCACTGGCCACTACACTCCATGCACCAGCAGTTAATATCCACATGGCCATTTCCGTGGTTTGCACACTGAAGTCTGTCCGCACATCCACGCCACACCTGGCATTGGGTAGGTTCTCATTCATTAGTCACTTGCCGCTCTCGCACATGCCTGATCCATGCCTCTCCTCACATTCTGCTATTGTGTGGCTGAGGTGCCATGCCGTGGCTGGGTTGTGTGCATGGCAAGCCCAGGTTCCCAATGGAGTCGTGTTGTCGTGTCTGGTCGGTTGGCATGTTGTGTGGCATGTTGCATGTAGTTTTGCTGCGTGCCCATTGCCAGTGTTGTGAGTTGCATGACTGTGGAGTGGAGGTGTGTGGTGTGTTCATTTGGTACTTACCAACGAGCAATGCATTTCCATGGGTGCCATCCTGGGAGCGCTGGTTGATGATGGTCTGTCGGGAGATGTATGAATCATGCACACTGCCTGGGGAGTTGGCCACAACATTGTTGAGGGGTCCCCGGTGGTCCACTATTGCCTGCACATTGATGGAATGCATGTGCTTTCTGTTGCGGTAGTTGTGTGCAGTGTCGGCAGGGGGCACGAGGGGTACATGTGTGCAGTCGATTGCCCCCAACACGTGAGGGAATCCAGCTATGGCGTAGAGGCCTTGCTTGGTCTCCAGCTGCTCCTGCGCAGTGTGGGTGGAGTGGAGGTGCTGGGGTACCAGGCTGATGATGGCATCCAGGACAGGTGTGATGAACTTGGATAGGGCTGGCTGTGAGACTCCTCCGACTCTGGCAGTTGTGGGTTGGAATGTACCAGAGGTCAACATGTGCAGCACAGCCGGCAGCTTTGTCTGCGGAGGGATGTTGGTTGTCCGCTGTGTTGGTACCGTCAGCCGGTGGGCACTGTGGGTCAGGATGCGGGGGATGGTTGTCCTTTTGGGCCTGTAGTGGGCAATGTCCTCCTCTGGCGTTGGGTCTGTGCGGCTGGTGCATTTATGGTGGGTCCGCTGTCTTTATGTACGCTGCCTCTGTGGTGGTTGGGGGTGCGGGGCGGGTCCTGGGGGTGGTGGCGGGCCTGGGGGTGGTGGCGGTGGGTGTCGTGGCCCTCATGGGTCTCCGAGCTGCATGATCATTGTCTCCATGGCATCTGTGGGTCTTCAGATGTGGCTCTTGGCTGGGCTCCCTTTCATGCTGCAGGTAGTCGTCCTGCTTAACGCCAGCAAAAGGCAGGTGTTAATTCCCTGCTGCTACCGCGGCTTATCGCCTGTTTTCGGTTCGCATCGCAGATCTGGCAGTTCGTTGTGAATGTGGTGTAGTGGTGTTTTCTTGTGTTTTTGCACGCCTACACTGCATCTCATTAGGGTTAGTTGGTGGTGTCACCCGTGGAGGTAAATTTTGCAGCAGTTATCGCGGGAATACTGGTGTTGTCTGCAGTTTGCACCCGCTTGTGAATGGGACGTTAAATCTATCTCCACTTTTGATGCGTTAAGGTGGCGATAACTCGGTGATAAGTCCTTGTGAATATGCCCCTCAGTGTACTCCTACTAGACGTACCCCACCTAAGTGTACCTTAATGTACCTGGCATGTATGTGGGTGTGAAGCCAAGAATCCCCTAGGAAAGAGCCAACCCCATTACCTGATGAGAGACAATGAAGGACCCCGTCTTGGTCATGAGTTGGACACCCCACAAGGGGTGTCAGACTGCTGCATGTTGAAGCCTCAACGTGCAGGGACCTCCGTGCCTGTGTCAGCATAGATGCGTCTCCTCCATCTACCTAGTGAAGGTGCGGTTCTTTTATACCAAAAAGGTAACCTTGGGTGTTCTACCACAATCAATATATTGTGAGTACGATTATGTAGATGAGCCTAAATCAATAATTGTAATTATGTAAAGCAGCCCTGTCTCCCGAGGATGAAGATAGCTATGACTTTTTGTACAGAGTATGTTAATTCTGTTATGTACGTCATGTGCAGGGGATTTAAGAAATGATGCTAAAAATCCTAATGCATAATAAATGAGGCTAGTTTCAAGGAAACCAATCGACATTTATTCAGCACATAATTGGGTAAAAGGTCATTGCTAGGACCGTTATGCAGAGTAATGTGGGACAGATGTAGGTAAAAGGTCGCTTTGCTACTCAGGCCTAGGTTAGGAAACATAACACCTGAGGACCCCTTCTCTTTGCAACTGGCTTACCACATAATTGAAGTAGGCGGTAAACTGTGATTGTTTTGCGAAACAATCGTACATCCCCCTGCAACTTGCTATTAGGCAGGGATGCGCTTGGCACGCCCCTTCCTAAAAGGAACTCGCAAACCCTATTTTGCGAGCAGTAACAAGTTACCGACTCACAAAATAGGGTTGATACATGCAACTGGCTGTTTTAGCAGTCACAAACAGCCTGATTTTCTGTTTGCGACCGTTATAAACAGTCGGGCATGTGGCCCCGGTGTCCTTGGTCTCAGTCTTCAACGATGCAGAGTTTGGTCTTTGTGTGCATATGTTTGTGTGTATTTATGCGTTTTGTGTTGTGACTGTTCTTTGGTTTTGTGGTTATTTGAGGCTGCCCATAACGCAGAGTATTTGGAGTCGCCTAAGGTTTCCTACATATGTTGTTGCGCTAGCTGGGAGTTGAATCATGCAAACCAGAGCCTAATTTGCTTGCCTTCTGGGCATGTGCTCATGCCTACACAAGGATTGGTGTGAATGGCATGTATTTTATTTTACAAGAATGTTGTGGGTGCGTTGAATTTTTTTTTATTACATCAGGACAGTGTTGGATTCATAGGTTTGCCTCTGTATATTGAGCTTTGCCATTTGTGATTATTTGTCTGTTATAGGTTTTTCCATGTCAGATATGGCCATGTGTGTACGTTCATGGCCCTGTATTTTTACTGGTAGTGTGCGTCAAAAGGGGTGATGTCGGGTGTTGAGTGTAGTTGTTCCCGAAGAGTGGCGCGTTATTTGGATCTTCACTTGTTTGACACGCAAGTGGATTTATATTCTTGCAGCTATTTGACGAAGTTTATCTTTGGCATTTTTGTATGGCCCCAGACAATAGTTCCTCGGCTTGCATTATCGTGCCACTGAATAAAATGAGTTCACATTTTTGCAAATAGAAACTCGTTTTAAATACATTTTTAGGACAATGAAGCAAGTATATTTTCCTTTTCATTTGCACGCCTAAAATTCATTTAAATGGAATATCTCACCATTGTTCTGATTTGGAATAATCAGTTTTCATGGAAGGTATTCAATGTAGTCCATTCCTCAAGAGTAAACTGACATTCTAAGTAAACATTTACATTTTTTTAGATCATCCTCATTTAAATAATTTGGGAAAATATTCCTTTTCTAGAAAACACCTGTGTTGGCAAGCCAACAGCATGTCCTGTCCTACATTAATGTGATCATTTTTTATTTGCCTAAATTATGAAAATTTTAATTAGCAGACACAGAGGTAGAAGTATGTGTTTGTTGTTCTGCCTGGCGAGCAGGAACAATGCCACATAGTAATTAGACTTGTTTTGATCTCATATAAACAGATGGCATGGAAAATGTGGAATGCGCTGAGCCTTATATGTTCTGCTCACCTATGAGGCCAATTTAAAAATTCAAAATATTAAATCTGCAAGACCAGAAAAACCTTCCAGGAACAAGATAATCCCAGGGCGTTGTAAAGTGTGTTTTCATGTGTTACTCACTGATTTAGCCTGCATAAAAATAATAGCAAATCAGCGGCAGCTGGTGGACTTTGAAAGTCGTGGAGCGCAAGAACAATTATTGAACTGTGACGTGCTCACAGATGATGGACGGAATGCAGAGCAAATCAAACATTCACCCCCAGTCAATAGATCTGGTTAAATCCATCGTTCTTTTGCTCACCATGCCACCCCAGTTTAGACCCAGCCATATGCAAACCAGTCTTGAACCTGTGCCTCATGGGAACAGTCCAGATTGAACTGCCAAGCCAGGTCCTCCCTGGACCAGAAACAAGCATCCTGGGATCGGTTTCGGGGCATCACCCCTCATCAGCCAGGCTAGCTTGAATCCAATGGCACAGTGAGCCCGGGACCCATGTCTGGGCATACCCGGCGCACTTAGGGTGAGAGAACAAAAGACACACAGATGATGGATGGAATGCAGAGCAAATCAAACATTCACCCCCAGTCAATAGATCTGGGTTAAATCCATCGTTCTTTTGCTCACCATGCCACCCCAGTTGAGACCCAGCCATATGCAAATCAGTCTTGACCCTGTGCCTCATGGGAACAGTCCAGACCGAACTGCCAAGCCAGGTCCTCCCTGGACCGGAAACAAGCATCCTGGGACTGGTTTCATGGCATCACCCCTCATCAGCCAAGCTACCTTGAATCCAGTGCCACAGTCAGCCCGGGACCCCACGTCTGGGCATACCCGTGCACTTAGGGTGAGAAAGCAAAAGACACACAGATGATGGACGGAATGCAGAGCAAATCAAACATTCACCCCCAGTCAATAGATCGGGGTTAAATCCATCGTTCTTTTGCTTTCCATGCCACCCCAGTTTAAACTCAGCCATATGCAAATCATTCTTGACCCTGTGCCTCATGGGAGCAGTCCAGAACGAACTGCCAAGCCAAGTCCTCCCTGGACTGGAAACAAGCATCCTGGCTCTAACTTTGCTCCCACACCCCCGCTGGTCTGGAGACCGGGGGGAGACAAACGACTCTTGCCTGCCCACATTGCGGCGCACAGCCGCCAGCGTCATTGTTCCGCACCGGGAGGTGCTATTTAACCCGCCGCAGGCTCCCGCAGTGTGGGTCCCGCTCTCACCTGGCTCTAACTTGGCTCCCACACCCCCGCTGGTCCGGAGACCGGGGGGAGACCAACGACTCTTGCCTGCCCTCGTTGCGGCGCGCAGCCGCCAACGTCATCGTTCCATGCCGGGAGGCGCTACTTAACCCGCCGCGGGCTCCCGCAGCGCGGGACGCGCCCGGGCAAGGCCCGGGCCAAGGGCTGGCCCGTCTGTGCCCGTCCGAGACCGGAGGAGGCTGGGCCACCCCCTTTTCAAGTGGCATTGCAAAACCGGCGAGAACACGGATGAGTGCTGACCTACCCACCTCCTAGAAAGTCCATAGGCGAGCTTCTTTAATTGATATCACCTTAATCCTCCTTTGAACTGCCATAATGGGAAAGCGTACCATGCTACCACCTGCACGCCCAATAACTGACAGCATTAACAGCATGCTTGAGAGGGTGGTGAACATTGTCTCAGGCGAAATCAAACTCACAGAGCGGCGCTTGTCATTGGGCATTGAGGGGCGGGCGGATATTGCCGATTTTAGAGGCACATCAATTGATCATACACAAGACTCACCCCCGCCACAGCCCCAGGGAACTGGAATTCACAAATCACCAATTATAAGCCGGAGCATAAGTGAGCTCGAGACAGTTGAGATAGCTGAGACACAACCTGACATAGACATTGTTACACCCGTGGGAGTTCCAGCTTTCAAACGAAAGAGGAAGAGCGGGAAACTTACTTGCACCAAAAGGAAACAGCCCACTCGTACTGGCCCCCCTCGAACCTGTCTCTCCGCTTGGAAACAACCACCTTCAAGTACTGGTATTTCCGAAATCCCTGATCCCCCATTGATAGCACTCAACACGAAACTGAGCTGCTCAATCGGCACACAATGTCCGCGATACAACCACCGCGATGGAGATAAAAACAGAAACCCCAACACAAAAAAACATGCGATGAGCCCATCCGCGATGAGGAAAGCAGCGATAAGCAGCGCCAGGCCCGCGACACACACACGGCAGGCGGGAATAAGCACAACAAAAGCAGGAAAAAGGAAGACAAACCAACAGAAAACAACAGCGAAGCACAATGGAGGCAGTCGGAGCAAGTACACAAACCCACAAGCCCCATTGGCAACAAAACATTGTACATGGCAGTCCATCGTGGACAAGGTGAATGCAGCCGGAGAGCGGAGGAGGACCAGAACAGCTGGAATGATGCGAAACGCAAAAACAAGCAGAAACACGCCAACAACCAGAAGGCAGCAATGCACACCGGAGGTGGGAGTCCAGCGCCACACCAGGAGCCGGATGACATGGAGGAAATGGTGTCCACCACATCAGTCTTGAGATGGTGGCAGGAGTCGGGGACCGGAAACTGCTCAAAATCAACAGACACAACAGGGAGAGGAACGACCAGGGACTGGGGGACAGGGGGAGATGGGCACAATGGCACACATGCACAATTAAGCACAGCACAACTGCAAACAAACCATGCCCAAGAGTAACAACACCAACCAAGAGCACAAGTCACACAAGTCGGCAATACCACACCACTGAACAAGCACAGAAGTGAAAACCACACTGCCTGAAAGGGAGAAGGGTGAGCCAAATCAGAACTGAAGTGCCAACTCACACACAATGCAGCACACACACATAGGAAACATAGCACCCCAACATCGAACACAAAGTGGCACAAACACCAACATTTGCACAACCGAACACAGGACACAAGTGCATCCGCTTGTGGCCGGTAAATGGCCATACGCATCTAGCAAAGCACGAAACAGGGACATGATAATGCACAAGTACCAACCCACAGCCCTGATGGAGTAGCAATGCATGTAAGCAGGGACCCAGATAGGCCGTGACACACACATTTGCATACATATCAACACTCATCACAGTTGGAGACAAGTGAAGGTGCGGAAACTCCATCAACAATTGCGTGTCAGTACGGCCAAGAGAAGTGCCACAACATGCAGACCAATGCAGCAGCATGTCTGAATGATGAACATTGCAAAGCGCCCATGTCCACCCCGGGGGAGTCCATCACCCACACAAGTCAGTGCCAATGCGCGTTGGTTGTCCGCGCATGTATCCGGAGTCCAGGCCAATGCAGCCATGTCCACTGTCGTCTTGGGACATGTGACCAGATCCCCAACATGCAACCAGGCGTCGGGACACGTGCAATGGGTCACATTCAGCTGTGGCTGCAGGTACGTTGTCACTCGTCCATGAACGCGAGTGCAGCAGCGTAGGCCAACACTTCCAATAAGAGCTCGTTGTCGACTAGATCTAACATGTCGGCGACGTAACCCATCAGCTGTCCCGGACAGATGTGCTGACTCCAAACCCTGACCCAATTGGCACTAAAGCCCAATAGGGGAGTGGCTCAATGTGGTCACTGCACACGACGAGTCATGCAATCTCCCAGGTCCAGTTGCCAGCATGCATGCCAATCATCCAGGCATGCCATAAACGGGCATCACGGTGACACTCCTGGTCATGGGCCAACAGGGGGCACACACACACACGTCGAAATCCAGTTCAGCTACCATTATGTTGGAGAGGCAGACATCCATGGTCCACTCGAATATGCACGAGCGACAACACAAAACAGGCTGAACGCAGGTGACGTTGGCAAGGCGGTAACTGATCCGCAGCACCGCCAATGGCAGTGCCCCCAGTACATGCAGCAGACGTGCACGGTACCTGTCCACGTGACTGGGGTTGTGCATGTGTCCGGGATGGTCTGCCATTGCGTCAGTGGCTCTGCTTGAAGCGGCACTGTGCTGACCCGCGCCAGTTCTGTGGATGAAATGCCACAGCTCGGATCAATGAGCAGTGTCTGTGTGCAACGGGTGCAGGCCTGGGATGGGGTGGGAGTACGTGTGAAGGCCATTTCACGCACGCCAACTACGTCCAAGGACTTCTGTGTGTGGGATGTATACACGTTGGTCTCACGTCGGGCAGTGCGTAGTGTGGGAGTCGTCAGCAACTGCTATCGTATCTGTCAGGGGGTGCTGGGCACATGCAAGTCCCAGCTTAGAGCTGCAGATGTGTTTCCGCCTGATTGTCCAGACAAAGGACCTTTCATCCCTACAGTCAGTTTACCATCTGCTTGCATACAGGAGATGTGCAGAGGCCTGTCGTGGGTGGGGTGGGATATCTGCGACCCAGGGAATCATGGAAGATATGCCGTGCACGTGGCACATGAGCGGCCTCACTGTGTGTTACGTTGCCTCACAGCTGCTCCTCCCTCCCACGAGCCCCCACACTTGTGTGCGCTGCGCGGTTGCATCACGTGCACTCCTACGGCACACCATTGTCATGCCTGTCTGCGCGTGTCCAGCAGCATGCCAACAACACCGTGATGCTGGCAGTTGAGGGTGTGCGGCCACCTGAGTGTAGGCAAATGGTCTGGACAGGGCGGACACAGGTGTACAGTCCATGGCTGGCTGTGATCGCGCTGCGATTGAGGCTAGGCATCTGACCCATGCAGCCGCAGGACTGATACACACAACACTTGGCATGTATGAGCCAAGACCCCGAGCGGACTTGCACTCCTACATCTCCCGGTACGTGCGGGCCCGCCCTCCGGGTGCATGCTACATTGCAACATCGACGACTGTGGCCCTGGTGGCGACAACACTCCAACACAGAGACACGCTTACCACACTTCCTGCTCAAGGCCAGACCAGAGCCACGCCCTGAGCCCCCTGCCAAATCAGCACACCCCAGCGCTGACCTGATGTACGCCGGCCCAACACATGCCGCTTGTGCATGCAGGGGGGGGCGGACGAAGCTACATGTCCAAGGTCTTAGCCACTGCTGAGGTGACATGGTATCGTCCGCTGAACATGGCACACTGTGATGTTGCAGGGCTCGGGCCCATCATGCTGACATAATGACCACACGGACACACTTGCTTAGATGGTGTGAATGGCTACGGGCACGTGCGCCCGGCCACTTTTATTAGCAGGCTCACATGTCGAGTGACACCTGTGTTGGATGTGTTTGGGGTGTGTGTACACCAGCCGTCATGGAGTGCTTGGTGCAGTCAAAAAACTACAACAGTGTACATCGTAAAAGACACAACCATTGAACCATAAAGGCACCATGACTTGAGCTGCACAGAGTTAGTGGCCCTGGATGCACAGCGTCCGGCACAGGCCTACCGCCACGGGACGCTGACTTGCGGTGCACTGGGGCAGGGTCACGAGAGCAGAGCAGGTTCTCGTAGATGCCAAAGGGGGTGTCGCGGAGTGTCTCAGTGGACAGTGGAAGGTGTACCCCCAGGGCATGATGCAGAGGGCAGAACCACACTGAAACAGTCACTATGGTGGAGATGAATGGAACAGACACATGTCGAACACCAAGCCCATCCCAGCCAGATGATGATGCAGACAACCCCCAGGCCATGGACTCAGATGCCACCAAAGTTCAACCAGACAGTGCCCATGACTCATTGCGCACAAAGTTAGTGGCACCAGTGTAGATAGGGGATGCCACCTGCGATGAGGCGTGTCCAATGGTGTGACCTCCTCAATGAATTACCCAACACACAGTTCCACATGTGGGGCCTACTGGACCACAGTGTAGGCCTAAGGCAGCGGTCAGCAGGGGCCCTCATCCAAGTGTCACCGGCTTACGTTGGATGGTCCCACCGGCCTGCGTAGTTCAGGTTCAGTGGCACCACAGGACGCGGACTTGCAGTGAACAGGATTAGTGGCACCAGGTCAGTTGTTGCTAGTGTTCTGTCACCTCCATGACGAGGATCCAGCTTTCATCCGGACTGAACCGCATCTTCCTCTTACTCCTTTCCGTGCGTTCACTGGTATGGACTCTGCCATTCATGAATCACGACTAAGTGCTGGAAGTGGGACCTACTGGACCGCAGTGTAGGCCGGGGGCAGCCGTCAGCACGGGCCCACAGACATGTGTCGTGTGCTTGCGATGCAGGGTTTGGGACACTGATCGAAGGGAGTTCAGTGATATAAACGCGGCAATTAACATTTGGTCACTGCCATTCTGAACTCAAGACACAGTTCCACATGTGGGACCTACTGGACCGCAGTGTAGGCCTGAGCCCTCATCCAAGTGTCGCCGGCTTGCGTTGAACAGGGTTAGTGGCACCACGTGTCGCCGGCTTGCGTTGAACAGGGTTAGTGGCACAACGGTCGCAGGCTTGCGATGCAGACTTTGGCTTCACTGATCGGAGGGAGTATAGTGATGTGGACGCTGCCACAGACTTGGGGTCACTGCCATTCAAAACTCACGACTCAGTACAACATGTGCCAACAACTGGGCCGAAGAGTACGCCGGTGGAGTATGTCAATGAGAAAGGAGTACTGTGGGCCAGCGTCGTGGAGGCCAGCGATGGTCTGCGGAGGCTGCAAAGGTCGCAGGACTGGGGCTTGGAGCTTGCACCGGCACGTGGTGGGCCCTCTTTGACACACGCCGGTGTCGGCAGGTAAGCGGAGCCTCCTTGGTGCGCTGGGGCAGGCATGACGGGTCTGGGGACCAGCGGCCCGGGGTGCAGCAGGCGCACAGGGACACAGGCCCCGCCGCGCACGGCGCCGGCCTCGTGGCGGGCTGAGAGGCGCCGCCCTGGCAGACACGTTGGCCATTCCAAATGAGAACCACGCCCAGTGCGACGGGCTTTTCATTCACACCCCTACGCAGGCCTGGCGTACGCAGGGCCAACCCACTCCGCCCGCACATACAGGGGGGACGTAACGAGCAACATTTCCGCCTTCTGCCCCACAGCCTGTGGGGACATGGTAGCATCCACTGGCCACTACACTCCATGCACCAGCAGTTAATATCCACATGGCCATTTCCGTGGTTTGCACACTGAAGTCTGTCCGCACATCCACGCCACACCTGGCATTGGGTAGGTTCTCATTCATTAGTCACTTGCCGCTCTCGCACATGCCTGATCCATGCCTCTCCTCACATTCTGCTATTGTGTGGCTGAGGTGCCATGCCGTGGCTGGGTTGTGTGCATGGCAAGCCCAGGTTCCCAATGGAGTCATGTTGTCGTGTCTGGTCGGTTGGCATGTTGTGTGGCATGTTGCATGTAGTTTTGCTGCGTGCCCATTGCCAGTGTCGTGAGTTGCATGACTGTGGAGTGGAGGTGTGTGGTGTGTTCATTTGGTACTTACCAACGAGCAATGCATTTCCATGGGTGCCATCCTGGAAGCGCTGGTTGATGATGGTCTGTCGGGAGATGTATGAATCATGCACACTGCCTGGGGAGTTGGCCACAACATTGTTGAGGGGTCCCCGGTGGTCCACTATTGCCTGCACATTGATGGAATGCGTGTGCTTTCTGTTGCGGTAGTTGTGTGCAGTGTCGGCAGGGGGCACGAGGGGTACATGTGTGCAGTCGATTACCCCAACACGTGAGGGAATCCAGCTATGGCGTAGAGGCCTTGCTTGGTCTCCAGCTGCTCCTGCGCAGTGTGGGTGGAGTGGAGGTGCTGGGGTACCAGGCTGATGATGGCATCCAGGACAGGTGTGATGAACTTGGATAGGGCTGGCTGTGAGACTCCTCCGACTCTGGCAGTTGTGGGTTGGAAGGTACCAGAGGTCAACATGTGCAGCACAGCCGGCAGCTTTGTCTGCGGAGGGATGTTGGTTGTCCGCTGTGTTGGTACCGTCAGCCGGTGGGCGCTGTGGGTCAGGATGCGGGGGATGGTTGTCCTTTTGGGCCTGTAGTGGGCAATGTCCTCCTCTGGCGTTGGGTCTGTGCGGCTGGTGCATTTATGGTGGGTCCGCTGTCTTTATGTACGCTGCCTCTGTGGTGGTTGGGGGGGCGGGGCGGGTCCTGGGGGTGGTGGCGGGCCTGGGGGTGGTGGCGGTGGGTGTTGTGGCCCTCATGGGTCTCCGAGCTGCATGATCATTGTCTCCATGGCATCTGTGGGTCTTCAGATGTGGCTCTTGGCTGGGCTCCCTTTCATGCTGCAGGTAGTCGTCCTGCTTAACGCCAGCAAAAGGCAGGTGTTAATTCCCTGCTGCTACCGCGGCTTATCGCCTGTTTTTGGTTCGCATCGCAGATCTGGCAGTTCGTTGTGAATGTGGTGTAGTGGTGTTTTCGTGTGTTTTTGCACGCCTACTCTGCATCTCATTAGGGTTAGTTGGTGGTGTCACCCATGGAGGTAAATTTTGCGGCAGTTATCGCGGGAATACTGGTGTTGTCTGCAGTTTGCACCCGCTTGTGAATGGGACGTTAAATCTATCTCCACTTTTGATGCGTTAAGGTGGCGATAACTCGGTGATAAGTCCTTGTGAATATGCCCCTCAGTGTACTCCTACTAGACGTACCCCACCTAAGTGTACCTTAATGTACCTGGCATGTATGTGGGTGTGAAGCCAAGAATCCCCTAGGAAAGAGCCAACCCCATTACCTGATGAGAGACAATGAAGGACCCCGTCTTGGTCATGAGTTGGACACCCCACAAGGGGTGTCAGACCGCTGCATGTTGAAGCCTCAACGTGCAGGGACCTCCGTCCCTGTGTCAGCATAGAAGCGTCTCCTCCATCTACCTAGTGAAGGTGCGGTTCTTTTATACCAAAAAGGTAACCTTGGGTGTTCTACCACAATCAATATATTGTGAGTACAATTATGTAGATGAGCCTAAATCAATAATTGTAATTATGTAAAGCAGCCCTGTCTCCCGAGGATGAAGATAGCTATGACTTTTTGTACAGAGTATGTTAATTCTGTTATGTACGTCATGTGCAGGGGATTTAAGAAATGATGCTAAAAATCCTAATGCATAATAAATGAGGCTAGTTTCAAGGAAACCAATCGACATTTATTCAGCACATAATTGGGTAAAAGGTCATTGCTAGGACCGTTATGCAGAGTAATGTGGGACAGATGTAGGTAAAAGGTCGCTTTGCTACTCAGGCCTAGGTTAGGAAACATAACACCTGAGGACCCCTTCTCTTTGCAACTGGCTTACCACATAATTGAAGTAGGCGGTAAACTGTGATTGTTTTGCGAAACAATCGTACATCCCCCTGCAACTTGCTATTAGGCAGGGATGCGCTTGGCACGCCCCTTCCTAATAGGAACTCGCAAACCCTATTTTGCGAGCAGTAACAAGTTACCGACTCACAAAATAGGGTTGATACATGCAAATGGCTGTTTTAGCAGTCACAAACAGCCTGATTTTCTGTTTGCGACCGTTATAAACAGTCGGGCATGTGGCCCCGGTGTCCTTGGTCTCAGTCTTCAACGATGCAGAGTTTGGTCTTTGTGTGCATATGTTTGTGTGTATTTATGCGTTTTGTGTTGTGACTGTTCTTTGGTTTTGTGGTTATTTGAGGCTGCCCATAACTCAGAGTATTGGGAGTCTCCTAAGGTTTCCTACATATGTTGTTGCGCTAGCTGGGAGTTGAATCATGCAAACCAGAGCCTAATTTGCTTGCCTTCTGGGCATGTGCTCATGCCTACACAAGGATTGGTGTGAATGGCATGTATTTTATTTTACAAGAATGTTGTGGGTGCGTTGAATTTTTTTTTAATTACATCAGGACAGTGTTGGATTCATAGGTTTGCCTCTGTATATTGAGCTTTGCCATTTGTGATTATTTGTCTGTTATAGGTTTTTCCATGTCAGATATGGGCATGTGTGTACGTTCATGGCCCTGTATTTTTACTGGTAGTGTGCGTCAAAAGGGGTGATGTCGGGTGTTGAGTGTAGTTGTTCCCGAAGAGTGGCGCGTTATTTGGATCTTCACTTGTTTGACACGCAAGTGGATTTATATTCTTGCAGCTATTTGACGAAGTTTATCTTTGGCATTTTTGTATGGCCCCAGACAATAGTTCCTCGGCTTGCATTATCGTGCCACTGAATAAAATGAGTTCACATTTTTGCAAATAGAAACTCGTGTTAAATACATTTTTAGGACAATGAAGCAAGTATATTTTCCTTTTCATTTGCACGCCTAAAATTCATTTAAATGGAATATCTCACCATTGTTCTGATTTGGAATAATCAGTTTTCATGGAAGGTATTCAATGTAGTCCATTCCTCAAGAGTAAACTGACATTCTAAGTAAACATTTAACATTTTTTAGATCATCCTCATTTAAATAATTTGGGAAAATATTCCTTTTCTAGAAAACACCTGTGTTGGCAAGCCAACAGCATGTCCTGTCCTACATTAATGTGATCATTTTTTATTTGCCTAAATTATGAACATTTTAATTAGCAGACACAGAGGTAGAAGTATGTGCTTGTTGTTCTGCCTGGCGAGCAGGAACAATGCCACATAGTAATTAGACTTGTTTTGATCTCATATAAACAGATGGCATGGAAAATGTGGAATGCGCTGAGCCTTATATGTTCTGCTCACCTATGAGGCCAATTTAAAAATTCAAAATATTAAATCTGCAAGACCAGAAAAACCTTCCAGGAATAAGATAATCCCAGGGCGTTGTAAAGTGTGTTTTCATGTGTTACTCACTGATTTAGCCTGCATAAAAATAATAGCAAATCAGCGGCAGCTGGTGGACTTTGAAAGTCGTGGAGCGCAAGAACAATTATTGAACTGTGACGTGCTCACAGATGATGGACGGAATGCAGAGCAAATCAAACATTCACCCCCAGTCAATAGATCTGGGTTAAATCCATCGTTCTTTTGCTCACCATGCCACCCCAGTTTAGACCCAGCCATATGCAAACCAGTCTTGAACCTGTGCCTCATGGGAACAGTCCAGATTGAACTGCCAAGCCAGGTCCTCCCTGGACCAGAAACAAGCATCCTGGGATCGGTTTCGGGGCATCACCCCTCATCAGCCAGGCTAGCTTGAATCCAATGGCACAGTGAGCCCGGGACCCACGTCTGGGCATACCCGGCGCACTTAGGGTGAGAGAACAAAAGACACACAGATGATGGATGGAATGCAGAGCAAATCAAACATTCACCCCCAGTCAATAGATATGGGTTAAATCCATCGTTCTTTTGCTCACCATGCCACCCCAGTTGAGACCCAGCCATATGCAAATCAGTCTTGACCCTGTGCCTCATGGGAACAGTCCAGACCGAACTGCCAAGCCAGGTCCTCCCTGGACCGGAAACAAGCATCCTGGGACTGGTTTCGGGGCATCACCCCTCATCAGCCAAGCTACCTTGAATCCAGTGCCACAGTCAGCCCGGGACCCCACGTCTGGGCATACCCGTGCACTTAGGGTGAGAAAGCAAAAGACACACAGATGATGGACGGAATGCAGAGCAAATCAAACATTCACCCCCAGTCAATAGATCGGGGTTAAATCCATCGTTCTTTTGCTTTCCATGCCACCCCAGTTTAAACTCAGCCATATGCAAATCAGTCTTGACCCTGTGCCTCATGGGAGCAGTCCAGAACGAACTGCCAAGCCAAGTCCTCCCTGGACTGGAAACAAGCATCCTGGCTTCTAACTTTGCTCCCACACCCCCGCTGGTCTGGAGACCGGGGGGAGACCAATGACTCTTGCCTGCCCACATTGCGGCGCACAGCCGCCAGCGTCATTGTTCCGCACCGGGAGGTGCTACTTAACCCGCCGCAGGCTCCCGCAGTGCGGGTCCCGCTCTCACCTGGCTCTAACTTGGCTCCCACACCCCCGCTGGTCCGGAGACCGGGGGGAGACCAACGACTCTTGCCTGCCCTCGTTGCGGCGCGCAGCCGCCAACGTCATCGTTCCATGCCGGGAGGCGCTACTTAACCCGCCGCGGGCTCCCGCAGCGCGGGACGCGCCCGGGCAAGGCCCGGGCCAAGGGCTGGCCCGTCTGTGCCCGTCCGAGACCGGAGGAGGCTGGGCCACCCCCCTTTCAAGTGGCATTGCAAAACCGGCGAGAACACGGATCAGTGCTGACCTACCCACCTCCTAGAAAGTCCATAGGCGAGCTTCATTAATTGATATCATCTTAATCCTCCTTTGAACTGCCATAATGGGAAAGCGTACCATGCTACCACCTGCACGCCCAATAACTGACAGCATTAACAGCATGCTTGAGAGGGTGGTGAACATTGTCTCGGGCGAAATCAAACTCACAGTGCGGCGCTTGTCATTGGGCATTGAGGGGCGGGCGTATATTGCCGATTTTAGAGGCACATCAATTGATCATACACAAGACTCACCCCCGCCACAGCCCCAGGGAACTGGAATTCACAAATCACCAATTATAAGCCGGAGCATAAGTGGGCTCGAGACAGTTGAGATAGCTGAGACACAACCTGACATAGACATTGTTACACCCGTGGGAGTTCCAGCTTTCAAACGAAAGAGGAAGAGCGGGAAACTTACTTGCACCAAAAGGAAACAGCCCACTCGTACTGGCCCCCCTCGAACCTGTCTCTCCGCTTGGAAACAACCACCTTCAAGTACTGGTATTTCCGAAATCCCTGATCCCCCATTGATAGCACTCAACACGAAACTGAGCTGCTCAATCGGCACACAATGTCCGCGATACAACCACCGCGATGGAGATAAAAACAGAAACCCCAACACAAAAAAACGTGCGATGAGCCCATCCGCGATGAGGAAAGCAGCGATAAGCAGCGCCAGGCCCGCGACACACACACGGCAGGCGGGAATAAGCACAACAAAAGCAGGAAAAAGGAAGACAAACCAACAGAAAACAACAGCGAAGCACAATGGAGGCAGTCGGAGCAAGTACACAAACCCACAAGCCCCATTGGCAACAAAACATTGTACATGGCAGTCCATCGTGGACAAGGTGAATGCAGCCGGAGAGCGGAGGAGGACCAGAACAGCTGGAATGATGCGAAACGCAAAAACAAGCAGAAACACGCCAACAACCAGAAGGCAGCAATGCACACCGGAGGTGGGAGTCCAGCGCCACACCAGGAGCCGGATGACATGGAGGAAATGGTGTCCACCACATCAGTCTTGAGATGGTGGCAGGAGTCGGGGACCGGAAACTGCTCAAAATCAACAGACACAACAGGGAGAGGAACGACCAGGGACTGGGGGGACAGGGGGAGATGGGCACAATGGCACACATGCACAATTAAGCACAGCACAACTGCAAACAAACCATGCCCAAGAGTAACAACACCAACCAAGAGCACAAGTCACATAAGTCGGCAATACCACACCACTGAACAAGCACAGAAGTGAAAACCACACTGCCTGAAAGGGAGAAGGGTGAGCCAAATCAGAGCTGAAGGGCCAACTCACACACAATGCAGCACACACACATAGGAAACAGAGCACCCCAACATCGAACACAAAGTGGCACAAACACCAACATTTGCACAACCGAACACAGGACACAAGTGCATCCGCTTGTGGCCGGTAAATGGCCATACGCATCTAGCAAAGCACGAAACAGGGACATGATAATGCACAAGTACCAACCCACAGCCCTGATGGGGTAGCAATGCATGTATGGCAGGGACCCAGATAGGCCGTGACACACACATTTGCATACATATCAACACTCATCACAGTTGGAGACAAGTGAAGGTGCGGAAACTCCATCAACAATTGCGTGTCAGTACGGCCAAGAGAAGTGCCACAACATGCAGACCAATGCAGCAGCATGTCTGAATGATGAACATTGCAAAGCGCCCATGTCCACCCCGGGGGAGTCCATCACCCACACAAGTCAGTGCCAACGTGCGTTGGTTGTCCGCGCATGTATCCGGAGTCCAGGCCAATGCAGCCATGTCCACTGTCGTCTTGGGACATGTGACCAGATCTCCAACATGCAACCAGGCGTCGGGACACGTGCAATGGGTCACATTCAGCTGTGGCTGCAGGTACGTTGTCACTCGTCCATGAACGCGAGTGCAGCAGCGTAGGCCAACACTTCCAATAAGAGCTCGTTGTCGACTAGATCTAACATGTCGGCGACGTAACCCATCAGCTGTCCCGGACAGATGTGCTGACTCCAAACCCTGACCCAATTGGCACTAAAGCCCAATAGGGGAGTGGCTCAATGTGGTCACTGCACACGATGAGTCATGCAATCTCCCAGGTCCAGTTGCCAGCATGCATGCCAATCATCCAGGCATGCCATAAACGGGCATCACGGTGACACTCCTGGTCATGGGCCAACAGGGGGCACACACACACACGTCGAAATCCAGTTCAGCTACCGTTACGTTGGAGAGGCAGACATCCATGGTCCACTCGAATATGCACGAGCGACAACACAACACAGGCTGAACGCAGGTGACGTTGGCAAGGCGGTAACTGATCCGCAGCACCGCCAATGGCAGTGCCCCCAGTACATGCAGCAGACGTGCACGGTACCTGTCCACGTGACTGGGGTTGTGCATGTGTCCGGGATGGTCTGCCATTGCGTCAGTGGCTCTGCTTGAAGCGGCACTGTGCTGACCCGCGCCAGTTCTGTGGATGAAATGCCACAGCTCGGATCAATGAGCAGTGTCTGTGTGCAACGGGTGCAGGCCTGGGATGGGGTGGGAGTACGTGTGAAGGCCATTTCACGCACGCCAACTACGTCCAAGGACTTCTGTGTGTGGGATGTATACACGTTGGTCTCACGTCGGGCAGTGCGTAGTGTGGGAGTCGTCAGCAACTGCTATCGTATCTGTCAGGGGGTGCTGGGCACATGCAAGTCCCAGCATAGAGCTGCAGATGTGTTTCTGCCTGATTGTCCAGACAAAGGACCTTTCATCCCTACAGTCAGTTTACCATCTGCTTGCATACAGGAGATGTGCAGAGGCCTGTCGTGGGTGGGGTGGGATATCTGCGACCCAGGGAATCATGGAAGATATGCCGAGCACGTGGCACATGAGCGGCCTCACTGTGTGTTACGTTGCCTCACAGCTGCTCCTCCCTCCCACGAGCCCCCACACTTGTGTGCGCTGCGCGGTTGCATCACGTGCACTCCTACGGCACACCATTGTCATGCCTGTCTGCGCGTGTCCAGCAGCATGCCAACAACACCGTGATGCTGGCGGTTGAGGGTGTGCGGCCACGTGAGTGTAGGCAAATGGTCTGGACAGGGTGGACACAGGTGTACAGTCCATGGCTGGCTGTGATCGCGCTGCGATTGAGGCTAGGCATCTGACCCATGCAGGCGCAGGACTGATACACACAACACTTGGCATGTATGAGCCAAGACCCCGAGCGGACTTGCACTCCTACATCTCCCGGTACGTGCGGGCCCACCCTCCGGGTGCATGCTACATTGCAACATCGACGACTGTGGCCCTGGTGGCGACAACACTCCAACACAGAGACACGCTTACCACACTTCCTGCTCAAGGCCAGACCAGAGCCACGCCCTGAACCCCCTGCCAAATCAGCACACCCCAGCGCTGACCTGATGTACGCCGGCCCAACACATGCCGCTTGTGCATGCAGGGGGGGGCGGACGAAGCTACATGTCCAAGGTCTTAGCCACTGCTGAGGTGACATGGTATCGTCCGCTGAACATGGCACACTGTGATGTTGCAGGGCTCGGGCCCATCATGCTGACATAATGACCACACGGACACACTTGCTTAGATGGTGTGAATGGCTACGGGCACGTGCATCCGGCCACTTTTATTAGCAGGCTCACATGTCGAGTGACACCTGTGTTGGATGTGTTTGGGGTGTGTGTACACCAGCCGTCATGGAGTGCTTGGTGCAGTCAAAAAACTACAACAGTGTACATCGTAAAAGACACAACCATTCAACCATAAAGGCACCATGACTTGAGCTGCACAGAGTTAGTGGCCCTGGATGCACAGCGTCCGGCACAGGCCTACCGCCACGGGACGCTGACTTGCGGTGCACTGGGGCAGGGTCACGAGAGCAAAGCAGGTTCTCGTAGATGCCAAAGGGGGTGTCGCGGAGTGTCTCAGTGGACAGTGGAAGGTGTACCCCCAGGGGATGATGCAGAGGGCAGAACCACACTGAAACAGTCACTATGGTGGAGATGAATGGAACAGACACATGTCGAACACCAAGTCCATCCCAGCCAGATGATGATGCAGACAACCCCCAGGCCATGGACTCAGACGCCACCAAAGTTCAACCAGACAGTGCCCATGACTCATTGCGCACAAAGTTAGTGGCACCAGTGTAGATAGGGGATGCCGCCTGCGATGAGGCGTGTCCAATGGTGTGACCTCCTCAATGAATTACCCAACACACAGTTCCACATGTGGGGCCTACTGGACCACAGTGTAGGCCTAAGGCAGCGGTCAGCAGGGGCCCTCATCCAAGTGTCACCGGCTTACGTTGGATGGTCCCACCGGCCTGCGTAGTTCAGGTTCAGTGGCACCACAGGACGCGGACTTGCAGTGAACAGGATTAGTGGCACCAGGTCAGTTGTTGCTAGTGTTCTGTCACCTCCATGACGAGGATCCAGCTTTCATCCGGACTGAACCGCATCTTCCTCTTACTCCTTTCCGTGCGTTCACTGGTATGGACTCTGCCATTCATGAATCACGACTAAGTGCTGGAAGTGGGACCTACTGGACCGCAGTGTAGGCCGGGGGCAGCCGTCAGCACGGGCCCACAGACATGTGTCGTGTGCTTGCGATGCAGGGTTTGGGACACTGATCGAAGGGAGTTCAGTGATATAAACGCGGCAATTAACATTTGGTCACTGCCATTCTGAACTCAAGACACAGTTCCACATGTGGGACCTACTGGACCGCAGTGTAGGCCTGAGCCCTCATCCAAGTGTCGCCGGCTTGCGTTGAACAGGGTTAGTGGCACCACGTGTCGCCGGCTTGCGTTGAACAGGGTTAGTGGCACAACGGTCGCAGGCTTGCGATGCAGAGTTTGGCTTCACTGATCGGAGGGAGTTTAGTGATGTGGACGCTGCCACAGACTTGGGGTCACTGCCATTCAAAACTCACGACTCAGTACAACATGTGCCAACAACTGGGCCGAAGAGTACGCCGGTGGAGTATGTCAATGAGAAAGGAGTACTGTGGGCCAGCGTCGTGGAGGCCAGCGATGGTCTGCGGAGGCTGCAAAGGTCGCAGGACTGGGGCTTGGAGCTTGCACCGGCACGTGGTGGGCCCTCTTTGACACACGCCGGTGTCGGCAGGTAAGCGGAGCCTCCTTGGTGCGCTGGGGCAGGCATGACGGGTCTGGGGACCAGCGGCCCGGGGTGCAGCAGGCGCACAGGGACACAGGCCCCGCCGTGCACGGCGCCGGCCTCGTGGCGGGCTGAGAGGCGCCGCCCTGGCAGACACGTTGGCCATTCCGAATGAGAACCACGCCCAGTACGACGGGCTTTTCATTCACACCCCTACGCAGGCCTGGCGTACGCAGGGCCAACCCACTCCGCCCGCACATACAGGGGGGACGTAACGAGCAACATTTCCGCCTTCTGCCCCACAGCCTGTGGGGACATGGTAGCATCCACTGGCCACTACACTCCATGCACCAGCAGTTAATATCCACATGGCCATTTCCGTGGTTTGCACACTGAAGTCTGTCCGCACATCCACGCCACACCTGGCATTGGGTAGGTTCTCATTCATTAGTCACTTGCCGCTCTCGCACATGCCTGCTCCATGCCTCTCCTCACATTCTGCTATTGTGTGGCTGAGGTGCCATGCCGTGGCTGGGTTGTGTGCATGGCAAGCCCAGGTTCCCAATGGAGTCGTGTTGTCGTGTCTGGTCGGTTGGCATGTTGTGTGGCATGTTGCATGTAGTTTTGCTGCGTGCCCATTGCCAGTGTCGTGAGTTGCATGACTGTGGAGTGGAGGTGTGTGGTGTGTTCATTTGGTACTTACCAACGAGCAATGCATTTCCATGGGTGCCATCCTGGAAGCGCTGGTTGATGATGGTCTGTCGGGAGATGTATGAATCATGCACACTGCCTGGGGAGTTGGCCACAACATTGTTGAGGGGTCCCCGGTGGTCCACTATTGCCTGCACATTGATGGAATGCGTGTGCTTTCTGTTGCGGTAGTTGTGTGCAGTGTCGGCAGGGGGCATGAGGGGTACATGTGTGCAGTCGATTGCCCCAACACGTGAGGGAATCCAGCTATGGCGTAGAGGCCTTGCTTGGTCTCCAGCTGCTCCTGCGCAGTGTGGGTGGAGTGGAGGTGCTGGGGTACCAGGCTGATGATGGCATCCAGGACAGGTGTGATGAACTTGGATAGGGCTGGCTGTGAGACTCCTCCGACTCTGGCAGTTGTGGGTTGGAAGGTACCAGAGGTCAACATGTGCAGCACAGCCGGCAGCTTTGTCTGCGGAGGGATGTTGGTTGTCCGCTGTGTTGGTACCATCAGCCGGTGGGCGCTGTGGGTCAGGATGCGGGGGATGGT
The DNA here is from genome assembly GCA_963921515.1 of Calotriton arnoldi. NCBI lineage: Eukaryota > Metazoa > Chordata > Amphibia > Caudata > Salamandridae > Calotriton > Calotriton arnoldi. The sequence continues at coordinate 71,665 of CAWUFW010021183.1, forward strand.
TGTCCTTTTGGGCCTGTAGTGGGCAATGTCCTCCTCTGGCGTTGGGTCTGTGCAACTGGTGCATTTATGGTGGGTCCGCTGTCTTTATGTACGCTGCCTCTGTGGTGGTTGGGGGGGCGGGGCGGGTCCTGGGGGTGGTGGCGGGCCTGGGGGTGGTGGCGGTGGGTGTTGTGGCCCTCATGGGTCTCCGAGCTGCATGATCATTGTCTCCATGGCATCTGTGGGTCTTCAGATGTGGCTCTTGGCTGGGCTCCCTTTCATGCTGCAGGTAGTCGTCCTGCTTAACGCCAGCAAAAGGCAGGTGTTAATTCCCTGCTGCTACCGCGGCTTATCGCCTGTTTTTGGTTCGCATCGCAGATCTGGCAGTTCGTTGTGAATGTGGTGTAGTGGTGTTTTCGTGTGTTTTTGCACGCCTACTCTGCATCTCATTAGGGTTAGTTGGTGGTGTCACCCATGGAGGTAAATTTTGCGGCAGTTATCGCGGGAATACTGGTGTTGTCTGCAGTTTGCACCCGCTTGTGAATGGGACGTTAAATCTATCTCCACTTTTGATGCGTTAAGGTGGCGATAACTCGGTGATAAGTCCTTGTGAATATGCCCCTCAGTGTACTCCTACTAGACGTACCCCACCTAAGTGTACCTTAATGTACCTGGCATGTATGTGGGTGTGAAGCCAAGAATCCCCTAGGAAAGAGCCAACCCCATTACCTGATGAGAGACAATGAAGGACCCCGTCTTGGTCATGAGTTGGACACCCCACAAGGAGTGTCAGACCGCTGCATGTTGAAGCCTCAACGTGCAGGGACCTCCGTGCCTGTGTCAGCATAGAAGCATCTCCTCCATCTACCTAGTGAAGGTGCGGTTCTTTTATACCAAAAAGGTAACCTTGGGTGTTCTACCACAATCAATATATTGTGAGTACGATTATGTAGATGAGCCTAAATCAATAATTGTAATTATGTAAAGCAGCCCTGTCTCCCGAGGATGAAGATAGCTATGACTTTTTGTACAGAGTATGTTAATTCTGTTATGTACGTCATGTGCAGGGGATTTAAGAAATTATGCTAAAAATCCTAATGCATAATAAATGAGGCTAGTTTCAAGGAAACCAATCGACATTTATTCAGCACATAATTGGGTAAAAGGTCATTGCTAGGACCGTTATGCAGAGTAATGTGGGACAGATGTAGGTAAAAGGTCGCTTTGCTACTCAGGCCTAGGTTAGGAAACATAACACCTGAGGACCCCTTCTCTTTGCAACTGGCTTACCACATAATTGAAGTAGGCGGTAAACTGTGATTGTTTTGCGAAACAATCGTACATCCCCCTGCAACTTGCTATTAGGCAGGGATGCGCTTGGCACGCCCCTTCCTAATAGGAACTCGCAAACCCTATTTTGGGAGCAGTAACAAGTTACCGACTCACAAAATAGGGTTGATACATGCAACTGGCTGTTTTAGCAGTCACAAACAGCCTGATTTTCTGTTTGCGACCGTTAAAAACAGTCGGGCATGTGGCCCCGGTGTCCTTGGTCTCAGTCTTCAACGATGCAGAGTTTGGTCTTTGTGTGCATATGTTTGTGTGTATTTATGCGTTTTGTGTTGTGACTGTACTTTGGTTTTGTGGTTATTCGAGGCTGCCCATAACGCAGAGTATTGGGAGTCTCCTAAGGTTTCCTACATATGTTGTTGCGCTAGCTGGGAGTTGAATCATGCAAACCAGAGCCTAATCTGCTTGCCTTCTGGGCATGTGCTCATGCCTACACAAGGATTGGTGTGAATGGCATGTATTTTATTTTACAAGAATGTTGTGTGTGCGTTGAATTTTTTTTGATTTACATCAGGACAGTGTTGGATTCATAGGTTTGCCTCTGTATATTGAGCTTTGCCATTTGTGATTATTTGTCTGTTATAGGCTTTTCCATGTCAGATATGGCCATGTGTGTACGTTCATGGCCCTGTATTTTTACTGGTAGTGTGCGTCAAAAGGGGTGATGTCGGGTGTTGAGTGTAGTTGTTCCCGAAGAGTGGCGCGTTATTTGGATCTTCACTTGTTTGACACGCAAGTGGATTTATATTCTTGCAGCTATTTGACGAAGTTTATCTTTGGCATTTTTGTATGGCCCCAGACAATAGTTCCTCGGCTTGCATTATCGTGCCACTGAATAAAATGAGTTCACATTTTTGCAAATAGAAACTCGTGTTAAATACATTTTTAGGACAATGAAGCAAGTATATTTTCCTTTTCATTTGCACGCCTAAAATTCATTTAAATGGAATATCTCACCATTGTTCTGATTTGGAATAATCGGTTTTCATGGAAGGTATTCAATGTAGTCCATTCCTCAAGAGTGAACTGACATTCTAAGTAAACATTTAACATTTTTTAGATCATCCTCATTTAAATAATTTTGGAAAATATTCCTTTGCTAGAAAACACCTGTGTTGGCAAGCCAACAGCATGTCCTGTCCTACATTAATGTGATCATTTTTTATTTGCCTAAATTATGAAAATTTTAATTAGCAGACACAGAGGTAGAAGTATGTGCTTGTTGTTCTGCCTGGCGAGCAGGAACAATGCCACATAGTAATTAGACTTGTTTTGATCTCATAAAAACAGATGCCATGGAAAATGTGGAATGCGCTGAGCCTTATATGTTCAGCTCACCTATGAGGCCAATTTAAAAATTCAAAATATTAAATCTGCAAGACCAGAAAAACCTTCCGGGAATAAGATAATCCCAGGGCGTTGTAAAGTGTGTTTTCATGTGTTACTCATTATTTTTATGCAGGCTAAATCATAGCCTGCATAAAAATAATAGCAAATCAGCGGCAGCTGGTGGACTTTGAAAGTCGTGGAGCGCAAGAACAATTATTGAACTGTGACGTGCTCACCGATGATGGACGGAATGCAGAGCAAATCAAACATTCACCCCCAGTCAATAGATCTGGGTTAAATCCATCGTTCTTTTGCTCACCATGCCACCCCAGTTTAGACCCAGCCATATGCAAACCAGTCTTGAACCTGTGCCTCATGGGAACAGTCCAGATTGAACTGCCAAGCCAGGTCCTCCCTGGACCAGAAACAAGCATCCTGGGATCGGTTTCGGGGCATCACCCCTCATCAGCCAGGCTAGCTTGAATCCAATGGCACAGTGAGCCCGGGACCCACGTCTGGGCATACCCGGCGCACTTAGGGTGAGAGAACAAAAGACACACAGATGATGGATGGAATGCAGAGCAAATCAAACATTCACCCCCAGTCAATAGATCTGGGTTAAATCCATCGTTTTTTTGCTCACCATGCCACCCCAGTTGAGACCCAGCCATATGCAAATCAGTCTTGACCCTGTGCCTCATGGGAACAGTCCAGACCGAACTGCCAAGCCAGGTCCTCCCTGGACCGGAAACAAGCATCCTGGGACTGGTTTCGGGGCATCACCCCTCATCAGCCAAGCTAGCTTGAATCCAGTGCCACAGTCAGCCCGGGACCCCACGTCTGGGCATACCCGTGCACTTAGGGTGAGAAAGCAAAAGACACACAGATGATGGACGGAATGCAGAGCAAATCAAACATTCACCCCCAGTCAATAGATCGGGGTTAAATCCATCGTTCTTTTGCTTTCCATGCCACCCCAATTTAAACTCAGCCATATGCAAATCAGTCTTGACCCTGTGCCTCATGGGAGCAGTCCAGAACGAACTGCCAAGCCAAGTCCTCCCTGGACTGGAAACAAGCATCCTGGCTCTAACTTGGCTCCCACACCCCCGCTGGTCTGGAGACCGGGGGGAGACCAACGACTCTTGCCTGCCCACATTGCGGCGCACAGCCGCCAGCGTCATTGTTCCGCACCGGGAGGTGCTACTTAACCCGCCGCAGGCTCCCGCAGTGCGGGTCCCGCTCTCACCTGGCTCTAACTTGGCTCCCACACCCCCGCTGGTCCGGAGACCGGGGGGAGACCAACGACTCTTGCCTGCCCTCGTTGCGGCGCGCAGCCGCCAACGTCATCGTTCCATGCCGGGAGGCGCTACTTAACCCGCCGCGGGCTCCCGCAGCGCGGGACGCGCCCGGGCAAGGCCCGGGCCAAGGGCTGGCCCGTCTGTGCCCGTCCGAGACCGGAGGAGGCTGGGCTGGGCCACCCCCCTTTCAAGTGGCATTGCAAAACCGGCGAGAACACGGATGAGTGCTGACCTACCCACCTCCTAGAAAGTCCATAGGCGAGCTTCATTAATTGATATCACCTTAATCCTCCTTTGAACTGCCATAATGGGAAAGCGTACCATGCTACCACCTGCACGCCCAATAACTGACAGCATTAACAGCATGCTTGAGAGGGTGGTGAACATTGTCTCGGGTGAAATCAAACTCACAGAGCGGCGCTTGTCATTGGGCATTGAGGGGCGGGCGGATATTGCTGATTTTAGAGGCACATCAATTGATCATACACAAGACTCACCCCCGCCACAGCCCCAGGGAACTGGAATTCACAAATCACCAATTATAAGCCGGAGCATAAGTGGGATCGAGACAGTTGAGATAGCTGAGACACAACCTGACATAGACATTGTTACACCCGTGGGAGTTCCAGCTTTCAAACGAAAGAGGAAGAGCGGGAAACTTACTTGCACCAAAAGGAAACAGCCCACTCGTACTGGCCCCCCTCGAACCTGTCTCTCCGCTTGGAAACAACCACCTTCAAGTACTGGCATTTCCGAAATCCCTGATCCCCCATTGATAGCACTCAACACGAAACTGAGCTGCTCAATCGGCACACAGACTGAGGCGATATTGGACCTTGAGAACCTTGGGGACGCTTTTGCCAATACTGCCGTTGCGATGGTGACCAAACAAATTAATGACCTTATAGATATAACATTTGCTTTATTACAGGACCACCTAGACAATTTGGCCTCACTCATAGGGGGATCTGGTCAATCAGCAGGGAATGTACAAATTGCAACAGACGAAAGGGGAGGGGGGGAAGGCCCCATGCAATAACGAGCATCTCAACCAATGAAACCCAACCTCCTACTGTTAGAGCTCCTGCCCCTGCAAGTAACTTGCGCATTACACGCGGTCAAACCAGGGGTTGTTCCCAACCGCCCTCTAACAGGTTTAGCACTACATCTACTGTTGAATTGGTTACTACTTCACACCCTAATCCCCCCTGGAGCAGCGCAAACAGACCAATTAGACCCAATGGAGCAGACCAGAACTCACTGCCTGTTAAATTGAGCAGTAATGTCTTAACCTCCACCAACGGTAGCCCCCCGACAGTAAATCAAGATGTCTTGAGTTTTCCACCTGCCGCTTGCCCCTATGTGCTGGTGCTGGCAGGTGTACCAACCTTAAAGAGGGACCAGCACGAGTCATGGGTCCAACTACGTAACAAATGCATGGACTGGCTATCGAGGCATAGGAGGTTTCACCCATCAGATATGAATGGCATTATCATGGTACGCAGAGTTGGGTGGGTTGGCGCATCCACAAAGAATATCGAAGGGGACTGCATTGTAATTAATTTTTGCAGACCATCTTTGGTGAGACATTTAATAAAAGCATGTGAGTTCACAACATTTAATAGCACCAATATATGTGTATTACCTTTAGGTTACTTTTACAAACCTAATCATGGGCCCCACTTCAATGAGATCCCCCAACTCACCACCTCTAATAGGTTTCTGGTCCTCTCTGGGTTGGACACTCAAGATTGACTATTGCCACCTGCGAAACACCTTGACCTCGTTGATGGACCACCACATCTCTCCTCAGCAATTGAGCTCACCAGCTCACACATACCAATAAAGGTTTCGGCCAGCCCAGACCTTCGCATCCTAAGCTGGAAAGTTGCGGGGCTGCATTATAAGCTGTACCAACCCGATTGGTTAAAACTCATAAGAGAGCAGGATATTCTCCTGTTCCAAGAAACTTGGGCTACTCAAGATTTATTTATTGATGGATTTGAATGTCATAACATTCTAGCAACAACCCCTAAGCATGGTCGACCATTTGGTGGATTATCGATCTGGATTAACATCACTGCAGGTGGCAGCATTAAAACAATATGCACCAATAGTAATAATTTCCAAGCCATATTGTTCAACAGGGGGGTTTCTTTTTTCTTAATTAATTTTTATAATAATGACTTCCATTCCATACCAAATGGGAATTTTATAAATGTATTCAATTTTATTGCATCTATTCAAAAATCCAAAGACTGTTTTAAGGCAACCGGAATCTGCCGAGGCGGCGATTTTAATGCCAAACTACCTCAACCTTGGCTAAGTAAACAGCCACATAGCAGCGGACAAAAATGTCACAGGGGTAAGGAATTAGTGGACCACTTGAATAACTATAACCTAACTAACGTCATGGAGATCGCTGCTATAACAAAAGATAATGCTCCCTCGGAGCCAACATTTAGAGGGAGGGGTTGCTCATCCACAATTGATTATGTTTTTATCTCCCCTGTTTTAGAGGTCAGCCTGCTGAAAGCAGAAACTATGGCCTCAACTTTTGGGGACCATAATCCAATCCAAATAATATTAAGACTATCTCCTGGCCCTATACCTAACATAGAATGTGGTGCCAGGAACTTTTTGCCGTCTACAGATAATCTAAGATTGGTGTGGCGGGGCGTTAATAACACTGACTTATTTAGTACAATGGTCAGGGAAAACCTGAGCCTTATTAACACTTGTTTGGAGGCCCAGGATCCACACCCCGAGGTAATTACTGCCTTCACCAAACTTTGTGGAGCCATCAAATCCCTGCTGTCCAAACCTATTGCTACAGTGCAATGTGAACCTAGATGGCTCAACCATGAATGCTCAGAGGCCAACAGGCAGCTACGTAAGTAAGGGTGGGCGTAGTTCGTGGAGTTGCGCTACGCGACGCTACGCGACGCTACGCGACGCTACGCGAAGCGGTAAAACAACTCTGCCGCGCTACGCGGAGCTACGCGAGCAGCGTAGTGCGATAGGAAAATGCTGTTCACGGTGATTGCACAGTGCCGGCTGCTTGTCCGCACTGTGCAATCATTGCAAACGGCATCATGCACAGTGCAAGCGGTCGTTTTCTGCCGCTCGAGTAGATTTTTACTCGAGCGGCAGCTTTCTCAATGCGAACGGGCAGTTTCTCATCGCGAGCGGTCGCGAGCTTACGCGACCACTCGCAATGAGAAACCTGACCCCCCCGCATTGAGAAATCTCGCCGGGAGGTTTATTTTCCACGCTCGCGCTCGCCAACTTGATGTTGCCAATCGCGAACGAGGAAAAATCTCGCCGGGATGTTGATTTTGCTCGCTCGCGGTCGCCAACTTGACGTTAAGGAACGCGGATTTTCTATGCTCTCTGCGAGATCCGCGTAACGCAGAGTGCAGCAAACTCCGCGAGCGGAGGGTAGTTCACCGCCCAGGGTTATACGTAAGGCTCTGTCACACAGCCGAAGGAGTAATTCATAGGTTAAGTTATCAAGGCAAACGTATAGGTTGGCCATTGCCAAAAGGAAGGAAGAACTACTAAGTGAGCACTGGGACACGCTTGTCAATGCTCCTAGTTTAAAAAATGGGAACATATTCTGGACTACTGTTAAAGATTTAAGAACTATGGGGCAGCCGCTAACCCCCATAAGCTGCAACATAACAAGCGCAACCTGGGAAAGTTATTTTTCCACAATTTATTCAGCACCTGCACTTGAACTCGATCCTTTTATGAATAGGGCTCCATCTGGGGTCCCAATACTGATAACAGAGGTTGAGGAGGCCAAAAGCCAGAGCGTGGGCAATAATGCCCCAGGCCCGATGGGCTACCCATTGATCTCATCAAATATAAACTTGACTTTTGGGCACCATTGTTGCTAAATGTTTTTAATAACTTAACCAATGCCCCACTGCCAAAGACATGGTCCACTAGTATCATTGTTCCAATTTTTAAAAAGGGCGATCGCTCGCAACCGAGCTGCTACAGGCCGATCTCCTTAATATATAACACCCTCAAAATTTTAGGTAGAGTTTTATATAACAAAATTTTAACTTGGGCTGAGGATAACCACATTTTAGAACAATGTCAATTAGGTTTTAGGAGCAAAGTAGGCACAAATGAGCAGTGTTTAAATCTTAATTTGATCATCAGGAAGTACACTATAGCACAGCACTCGCCACTTTACTTAGCTTTTATGGACCTGACCTTCGCCTTCGAATTTGTTAACAGGTCCCGTTTATGGTCTATTCTCTTAGCTTATGGCTTGGATGAGACCTTTGTCCATTTCCTGGCCTAACTACATACGGACCTAAAAGCAGGGGTCAGGATTGGTGGCGGGGTGAGGTGTCCAATGATATCAATGTGGGCAGAGGGGTTAGGCAAGGGTGCGTCCTGGCCCCCCTTCTTTTTATTATTTATATTAATAATCTGCATAAAACACTGATTACACTCACTGATGACGTACCCAGAGTTAAAGGCAAAACCCTTCCGGTGCTTTTATACGCAGATGATGCGGTTTTAATTGGATGCACACCCAATGCAGTACGCACTCTAGTACGGGGATTTACGGATTTTATGACTGGTCTAGACCTATGCACCAATTTTAGGAAATCATTTATAATGTCCTGTGGGCCAAGGAAATATCCCTTAAGTTTTATTTCCATGGGGGATCAAAAACTAACCTGCACTGCCACTTTTCCCTAACTGGGGATGGTCTTTGCTGCGAACGGCACCTGGTCTGAACATATGGTGTTCTGTAAGAACAAGTTCTCAAAGGCCACCAACTCTATCCTCAGTCTTCCCCGCCCAAAAAGATCAGGGGCAATTCCAGCGATCCTAAAGATTTTTAAATTACAGTGCATACCAATAGTAACCTATGGCGCAGAGGTTTGGGGCATTGCTAAAATCTCTAGTGTCCAACTAGAGGAAAATAGATTTTGCAGAAAGCTTTTGGGTGCCCCAATCTCCACTTCTCAGTATATATGCCACAGCGAATTAAAACTAAGTTATATTGAATATTTTATAAGGTCACGTCCCGCATTGTTTGGGCTAGCTATAATGAAAAACCCTGCAGCATCTCTCACTAGGGAGATAATAGATGATTGCATCAGCTGTGAGAAAGGGATGGATATCCCATGGCTCGCTGGGGTTAATAAGAGCCTGACAAGTGTTAATTTTGAAGGATTGTTTTTAAACCCAAATACAGCTGAGACTATAGATAAAACATTTCTTAGGTCAGCACTGTATGCACTTTATAGCACAGAAAGAATAGAGAGGGAATCAAAGAAACAAACCGTTGCTAATTTCATACCCATCGAGCTAACTGAATACCATTTGCCTAGCTATATCACATTACCGATGTCGTATTGGGAGAGAGGATTTCTTTTTCGCTTAAGAGCTGGGACCGTAAAATATCTGCTTTGCTTTCCCCTTGGGTACAATGCAAAACTTGATTCCCTGCCATGCCCATGTGATGGACAGAGTGGGCAAACACTCTTACATTTCCTATTCTTTTGTAAATACTACACAAAATATGCACAATGGTTGCTAATTCCATTTTTTAAACAATCGTCACCTATTCAATTAGCTGACGCCCTTAGCTGCATACTTAAACTGGGAAATGATGAATTAATTCTGCGTGTTGGTACTTTCTTGCGAATAGCCACAGGGGCTCGCAAATCAATGTGTAACCCATGAAGCACACTTGCACTTTGTCCTTAACACCATGCATTTTTAATTATGTCACTGTAATTGTTTTTACTATGTAGCCCATCTGTTTCTTGTTCACTATACTATGAATTTTTCAATTATGCTATCTAATTGTCTTATCGTGATTTTAATACTTGTATATGCTTTACTTTTATGGATACGGTGTTATCCGAATAAAGACTCTGGATTGGATTGGAAGCATCCTGGGTCGGTTTCGGGGCATCACCCCATATCAGCCAGGCTAGCTTGAATCCAGTGGCACAGTGAGCCCATGACCCATGTCTTGGCATACCTGGCGCACTTAGGGCGAGAAAGCAAAAGACACACGGATGATGGACGGAATGCAGAGCAAATCAAACATTCACCCCCAGTCAATAGATCTGAGTTAAATCCATTGTTCTTTTGCTCACCATGCCACCCCAGTTTAGACCCAGCCATATGCAAATCAGTATTGACCCTGTGCCTGATGGGAACAGTCCAGACTGAGCTGCCAACCAGGTCCTCCCTGGACCAGAAACAAGCATCCTGGAATTGGTTTAGGGGCATTACCCCTCATCAGCCAGGCTAGCTTGAATCCAGTGGCACAGTGAGCCCGGGACCCACGTATGGGCATACCTGACGCACTTAGGACGAAAAAGCAAAAGACACACAGATGATGGACGGAATGCAGAGCAAATCAAACATTCACCCCCAGTCAATAGATCTGGGTTAAATCCATTGTTCTTTTGCTCACATGCCACTCCTGTTTAGACCCAGCCATATGCAAATCAATCTTGACCCTGTGCCTGATGGTAACAATCCAGACTGAACTGCCAAGCCAGGTCCTCCCTGGACCGGAAACAAGCATCCTGGGACCAGTTTCGGGGCATCACCCCTCATCAGCCAGGCTAGCTTGAATCCAGTGGCACAGTGAGCCCATGACCCACATCTGGGCATACCCGGCGCACTTAGGGCGAGAAAGCAAAAGACTCACAGATGATGGACGGAATGCAGAGCAAATCAAACATTCACCCCCAGTCAATAGATCTGGGTTAAATCCATTGTTCTTTTGCTTACCATGCCACCCCAATTTAGACCCAGCCATATGCAAAGCAGTCTTGACCCTGTGCCTCATGGGAACAGTCCAGACCGAACTGCCAAGCCAGGTCCTCCCTGGACCGGAAACAAGCTTCCTGGGACCGGTTTCGGGGCATCACCCCCATCAGCCAGGCTAGCTTAAATCCAGTGGTACAGTGAGCCCGGGACCCATGTCTGGGCATACCCGGCGCACTTAGGGCAAGAAAGCAAAAGACACACAGATGATGGATAGAATGCAGGGCAAATCAAACATTCACCCCCCGTCAATAGATCTGGGTTAAATCCATCGTTCTTTTGCTCTCCATGCCACCCCAGTTTAGCGAACGTAGCAAGAGAGCTGGACGTTTTCCAAGGAGATGAAAACGGTGGTCCCCAGAGAATTTTTATACTGGTGTAAAATTTATTGGAGTAAAATTGTGCATTTTACAGCACAATTTCTGTACTAGATTTTCCCGGTGTAATCTGCAGACTCCGGGACACATTCAAAAGCTAAGCAGTTTGCTGTTCGGAGGAGCAGCCTGTAAAGGATGAGGGTGGGGGGAGGGCTTCTTTTCACTGTCAGCTGGGCCCAACACAAATATATCGGTCAAAGAGCCATCAATGCTCCTAATGTTTGCATTCCATCCTGACAGGGACATATCCGGAGCCTAAAACCTGGATGCAAATGCCATGGATGGTAACAAAGGCACTCAGCTTGTTGTGACAATGCAGGTGCTTAGGAGATGCTATGATTTGGAGGCATTTTTTGACTTTATTCAACCCCTATATGTAAGTGATATGCATGCACTGTAAGAATGTCAGGTGTATCTGACTGTATTAGTAAAGACACTAATAATAATTTCATAGCACTTATTTTTAATTTCTTTTATACAGCTACTCATCCCAAAGTTGGGTGTCAGAGCGCTTTGCATCATACAGATATTATACCATGACAAGAAATCATATTCATGTGTAAGTCAATGTACAGGAAATGTTTAGGTTACAAGTGGTCACATGTCATCTATACTGACTATATGTTAATAGTGCTTGTCTGCCGAAACACAAACTAAGGATTTTAAATGGAAATCAGTGGTTGTGGTTTGCTGTTCTTCTATAAGATTTTATTTCCATCCAAAGAAAGCCTTTTCAGCAATATTGGAATAATGCAAGATTAAAAATAACAAGAATTTTCTAAACCTAGTCCTTGCAGTCTGCATGCCCCTGCAAGATGCCGATTCATATCTCACTTTGCTATATTTAAAGGATTGTAACTGATGACTGCTGAATAGCAAAATGATTTCTGTGACAAAAACAGTAACCTGCTGAGCAATCTACATAAAATACAAATCTGTGATCTACTTTTTACATCTTTTGCTTTGCAGCAGGTACATTGTCGTTCTATGCTACTTAATGAAGAGTCAGGGCTGCGACTAGACAAAACACAGATCTTTCCAGCAAGTGCATTTACAACAACAATGATCAAAACATTACTATACCCTGGAAATTGCTGAAGATAAGGTGACTTAAAATGGAGCCTGTTGAAAACCAACTAAGTAAGCCAGAGGAGAGTTACTGTCACATTTGTTCTTTTTGCAAATTTCTTTTTGGCTGAGTTTAAAAAAGAAATGTGTAAGTTATTAAGTTGACCATCAGTCTCCATTTTTCCTGACTACTCTCCCTTTTTGCTGCCACAACTTGACCTGCAATTTGTGGGAGCCCAGCATAAATATTTTCCATTTCTTGCACTGCTTCATCATTGCATTTTAGAGCACCATAAAACACATCAGTTCAAGAAGGACATTGTACAACATCTTGACTTGTAAGTGGTTTATAGATCTGGCTTCCATATATAGGCGATGGGGCAACATTCTAGTTTAATAGATGGGGCAATGCCACTCCAGCCTCAAATTCATGGCAGAGAGTGGAATTGTGGGCATCAAGACTGGGGAGAGGAGTTGGCCTAACGGCTAGGGCGGTCGACCTCGAATCTGGGGAACCGGATTCGAATCTCGGCAATGATGCTGAACATCCTGTGATTCTGGCAAATCACTTAATCTCCCCGTATTAGTACAATATATTTACCTGTATTAATAAACTATTTTCAGACAGAATGGCAAAAAGTGCAAGGTATATCACCTAACAGAAAGATAAACAATTACTCTCGCAGATGGACTACACTTACAACCAAGAAAGCACAAGTACTGAGAGTGTTTATTGAAAATGTACAAAATACTATGCTAATGCCTATTATAGGTGGGTCACTATGAAAATGATGTTGTTATTAAAATGAGAGAACACAACCACCCCCCAAATGTAACCAAAAATGAAGTAAGTCATGTATTTCATGATTTAAAAGACACAAGTACCAGTTCCAAGGAGCCCACTACGAAACATCTATAAGATATACTCCCTAAAGTACCTGGATACATCACAACACCACCAGCGAATCTCCTGCTGCCCCTAGAAGATACGAAGACATCCAAATTCCTGAACGCTTTACCACCACACATAATGATGAACCCTTTCTCCTGAATGACATCCTTAATAACAAACAAATTATTATATTTTGTAAGAAGATCATTTCTTAAGACTAAGCCAATCTCAAACATGGATGATGGATAAAACATTTCAAATCTGCCCTAAACCATTCACTCAGATGTACACCATACTTGGTGAATATCAAAACAATAACAATCCCCTCATATATGCCTTGCTACTTAATAAACAAAGTAGCACTTACTATGAACTACTAAGCCACAATAAAATTAAAACAAACAGCTACTCCCCACATTAAATAATAATTGACTTTGAACAGGCCATGATACAAACAATGCTTAAACTATACCCCACACAGCCATTCAAGGCTGCGACTTCCATTTCAATGAGAGCATTTGGAGACATCTCCAACAATATGCACTAAGTGCAAAAAACTGCTAGTTTGCCTTTGCATCAAAAAAAATAATTGTACCAGCCTATGTCCCTTTAATAGAGTACCTAACCACTGTAACCTACTTATAGAAAGTCCATTTCACCGACAAAATGAACACAAACTATGGGGCATATTTACAAGGAGCTAGCACAGACAGCGGTGGCACAGTAAGTGCTCCACACTTGTCCTTATTACAAACTGGCGCACTGGGCCCAATGCATCGGTTTGTAGAGGCCTGTGTCACATTATACCTGTAATCAGTCTTTAGCATGTTATATACCATTTTCTGTAAGACCACCTATCTTGTGTGTTCACATTAGTATGGCACTATCCAGGGTAGGCGTTCCCACGTTAAAAGCCACATAGAACTGACGCAGTGAAATTCACAACTTTTCACTGCATCACTCTACAACTTAACTGCGTAAAAATCCCTATGCCTTCTCAAACCAGGCATAAGAATTGATGCAGGGCTTTCGACATGGGACTCGCCTCTGTGTTCTGATGCATCGCTGAAGTTGCATCAGTCTTACGACCAACTGCACCAATGCGTCTGTTTAGTGCGAAAAGATGCATCAGCATTTCTGATGCATCCGTGAATCCTTGCGCCATGGAGCACTGTATTATAAATACAGCACATCCATGGCGTCAATAGGGCTTTTGCGGCAGGCGCAAGAAATCTAGCTCATCAATGCTGATGCATCAGTTCTTGTAAATATGCTCCTAGGTTTCCTAATGGACTACTTTGAAGTCAGTTGGGTTGGCATACTTCACCCCTGAGGATACAGGCACCAACCCAAATTCCAACTACTATGATGGAATGTCTACAACAGCACTATGGATCTAGAAGCCAAAACCAACAACATAGTAGGAGGATGGCACAATGCCTTCCAAGCCATATTAGGTAAAACCCAACCTATACTCTTCAAAAATATAGAGGCCCTGCAAAAAGAACAAAGCTGTCAACAACTAAGAATTGGGCAATCAGTAACCCAAATAAAACATAAAATAAGTAAACAAACCAGTAGAATGTACAACATGCTACAATGTAAAGTTTGAATTTGTATTATAAAAAGAGTACACCACTTAGGATCAATAACAAAATCCCTCATATAAAACACCCAGCTATCTACACACTAACCAACAAACCTTAACCAAGATAAACACCACCATAGCGTAACCATTTTTAACTGAATATTAAACAGTTTATCTTTACATCAGAAAAACAACATATAAATGAAATAGAAAAGAAAACTGATGAATAAAAATAACATGTTTGATAATGAATTTAAAATCAGCACATCAACAACCACAAAGTACGACATTAGAAAAAAAACACAAAATTGAACCAAGTAAATCCAACGCATAGAAATGAAAAATAACATATTGTAATTACAGAAAATACACAGAAAATAAAATATAACATTTCCCACCCACAAATAAATAACTAAATTCAAATTCCAATTCTGTAGCTTCAGGTCTTCATCCATGTCCATGTTGTCAAAATACAATCCAAGCCCATCTGAACCCTGGCTCTCCCTCCTCCCGAAGATACACAGCCACCGAGCTCTGAGCCCTGGACACCGAACACTACAACAACAACTGCTGCTGCACCTCCCTGCAATCAATGGTAGGACCTTTCACCTGCCGGCATTGTCTCTTCTCCTGCAACACTGGAGCATCTGCATGCGTAACAACCACCACCACATCAACCAAACCTACAATGACTGCTTCAGAAAAACTCTACTGCCTCCTGCTCAACGTACATCACTCTGAAAGAACGCCACGAGATCTAGGACACCATCACCTCCCTCACCTCAATGTCGTTTTCCCCACCGAAACCTGGCTCAACCCCGCAGCTGCTCCCGACATCGTCTCGGCAACACCAGATGGCTATAAGATAGCACACCGGGATGGCACCAACAAACACAGAGGTGGAATCGCCATAATCCACAAAAAAATGATCCACTGCCAACCGCCACAGATGACATGACCCCGATCATGGAACACATCAACTTCTAACTCCAAATCGATGGCAAAACTGCCATCAGAGGCACCCTCACGTATAGAACTCTAGGACTATGCACCAGTTTCTGCGACACAATCCCGAATTCATAGCCTCACTCGCCATTGACTCCAAACACTACATTTTCCTCGGAAACATCAATTTTCACCTCAACGACACCGACATCGCCAACCTCCTCGAAAGCATGAACAACATCAGCATCACCCAACTAGTCACAGACCCCACACACTATGCAGGACACACGCTCAACTCCATCTTCACAGTCAGCGACAGAGTCAAGTATAGCCATGTCACTGAGCTACCTGGACAGACTACTCCATTGTCCATTTCACTATCACAGTACTCCCCAACACCACTGTCAAACCGCCCAGCACTTCACACCACAGCTGGAACAAAGTAATAGAGGACCAGTGGCCCAACACCCTCAACACCTCCCGACCATACACTGCAACCAAACTTGAACAGGCTGTCAAGAACTTCTCTGCTTGTATCACCAATTGCGCCGACATAGTCACCCCCATCAAGCACACCAAATTCAATAGACCCCCCAAACAAGCCAGGTGGTAAACCACAGAACTGAGAACCGTGAAAAGCAACTGCCAGAAAGGAAATGGTGCACCAGCAAGGAGCCCTCAGACCTAGCCCCCATCAAGTGGTCTTTCAACTAATACTACCATCTACTGAAAGAGACAAAAAGAAATGCCCTAGCCAACCGCAAGGAAGCCAGCTCTAACCACAGCAAAGAACTCTTCAAGATCGTCAGAGAGTTCTCAACCCCTCAGCCACCGAGAACATCATCACCCCCTCCCAGAAACTCTACAACTCCCTGGCGGACTTCTTCCACAAGATCTCCACCATCTACAAAAACTTAGAACCCCAATCCACCGCTGCAGACACCTTCAGACTCCTTGCTCCAATAGATGCTAACCCCGATGCAATATCCGACCACCTGCTCACTGCCTGAGACCAGCTCACCACTCAAAACACCACAGCCATCATGAACTCTGTCTATTGAGGAGCCCCAACTGACACATGCCCCCACCACATTTTCAACTCTGGAGCAAGATGATCAGCAGTCAACTCACTGCCATTTTTAACACATGCATAGCCACAACCTCCTTCCCCGAAGCATGGTAACACGCAGAAGTCAAACCCCTTCTCAGGAAACCTTCACTCGACCCCAGCATACTCAAAAAACTACCACCCCATCTCGCTCGTCCTATTTTGCACCAAAGCCCTTCAAAAAGCCTTCACCTGCCAACTCATGAAACACCTGGAGATCAATAATCTTTTTGACCCCTCCCAATCCAGATTTTGCACCAACCACAGCACTGAAACTGCCTTGATCGCTGCCACGGACGACATCGGAACCCTCCTCGACCAGGTAGAAGCAGCAGCCCTGATCTTCCTCGACCTCTCAGCAGCATTTAACACCATATTCCACCACACCCTTATCAAGAGGCTTCATCATATCGGAATCCAAGGAAACACCCTCAAATGGATCGCCTCCTTCCTCACCGGCAGAACCCAGAGAGTCTGCCTACCACCTTTCACCTCGGAATCTAAGAACATCATTGGCAGCGTCCCTCAATGCCCATCTGTCAGCCGCACACTGTTTGACAGCTACATGACACCCTTGGCTGACACCCTCAGAGCCAACGGAATGAACATCATATCTTACGCAGATGACACCCAGCTCATTCTCTCACTATCAGAAGACCCCTCCACCATGAAGGCCAACTTCCACAGTTGCACGACGGGCATTGCCGGCTGGATGGAAAATAACTGCCTCAAACTCAATACAGACAAGACAGAAGTGCTGATCTTCGGGAACAACTCCTTCCCTTGGAAAGACTGCTGGTGACATTCAGAGCTAGGACCAGCACCCACTCTGACAGACCATGCAAGCAAACATGGTATAATCCTGTTCAGCAAGTTCACCATGAAATCTGGAACAACGCAGTCTCCTCCACCTGCTTCCTCACTCTTTGCATGCTCTGTAAGATCTTCAAACGGCTCCCCGTCAACACCAGATGAACCGTCACTCAAGCCCTAGTTACCGACTGGCTGGACTGCGGCAGTATACTTTACGTGGTAATCATCACACACCTCCTGAGGAGACTAAAGACCAGCACTCATCTGCCAGACTCATCCACGACCTCCCCAAAATAACCCACACCGCCCCCCACCTCAAGAAGCTCCACTGACTCCCCATGCAGAAAAGATGTCAATTTAAGATGCTGATCCACAGCTACAAGGCTCTTCACAACCAATGACCAGCATATAAAAAACACTGTCTAAACTTCCACCAAACCTCCAGACACCTGCACTCCGCTTCCCTCTCCCTTGTGCACACTTACTGCATCCGCCGAAGCAACAGTGTAGGACGCTCCTACTCCTACCACGCAGCAAAAACCTGGAATGACCTCTCCCTTACCCTACGGGCCTTCCTTCTTGAATTCAGGAAAGAACTCAAAACACGGCTATTCAAATAAGCCCTTAGCAGCTATGCTCTGCACCTGGATACCCTCACAGGTCACTAGTTGCCCTATATAAATCCGATTTTGATTAGATCTAACCAAAAAGTAAAAATAAAGTCTGAAAAAAAACCACCATTGTAAAAATGAAACAGCCCAAGGAAAATGCATCCAAGTAATGCAAAGTCGTAAGGAACCATAAAAAAAGTTAAAAATTGAAAAAGAAAAATCGCTCAGGAAACCCCAAAAACTCAAAGGGAAATAAAAATAATAATATTGGTTTACTAAAAACAAATTAATTTCCTTATAAAAAAAATACAAAAACACAGGTCACGGGATGACTTTCTGGCCCATAAAACCTGAAAAGAAATGAACAATGTCCTCCCTCACAAAACACTAAAATGTAAACATAACATACTATAATAAACACAAATTATAACATGACAATATGTAAAACAACACAAGACGACTACCAAACTCTAAGTAGACCTAATGCATAACAATGCTAAACAATAGAACACAAACTACGACTAAGTAAACCTTAAAATAAAAAACAACACTATACCTAACATTAACTAGATATACCCACATCCCCTCTACCGCCAAAAACAAGATATACCCACATCCCCTCTACCCCAAAAACAATATAGAAAAAGTTTTTAAAAAGGTCTCACCTCATCCAATGATCAGCAGAAGGTAACCACAACTCACTCCCAGGAAATCCAACAAATAATTTACAGGAATAGACTACAAAAGTACACTTAGCGTAAAAACAAAAATGGGTGCTAAAGGAAAACAAAAAAGACTATCTCCAATAGTACGCAATGGAACTTAACCAAATATTATTAAAAATGTATAACAAATACATAACAATGTTATAAAATTTGTACAAAATGTCAATAAATGTAGTAAGAAAATATAAATAATTAAGTAAAGTATAATGTAAATAGGACTATAAAAACAATAATATATAATATAGCACTATTCATCATATAGATTAAAAGTATATAAAACCTGTTATAAAAATATATGTATGACTAATGTTCATGGTTGAAAATAATAGTTCCATACTTGCAAGAATTTTGAAAAATATGTGAAACAATATTAAAAAAATATATTACATATTTTATATTTCACAAAATATATCAAATGTTGGTAAAAAATAATGAAAATGTGTTCTATGTTATAAAAAATGTGTTAAAAAAATTAAAAACCCTCAATAAAGAACAAAATAAAAAATTTAAAATGTGTCCTTTATTGTCTTTTTAAAAAAAAAGTTAATACTAATGATGTGTGTGAAAACTGCAATACTTAAATTTTACATATAATACACTTATATAACATGTTAGAATACACATGTTATACAGTAAAGTCTTTACATTTTCTACTCCCACTTCTATTGAAACATTTTGGGGTTATGTTGTACACTACAGGGTTCAAAATTACTGTTCTGACTTCAGTCTAAGGGCCTTATTATGAGCTTGGCGATGCAGGCGCAGGAGCGGGACGGCCCCGCTCCTGCACCTCCAAACCTTTGTTTGAACCGCCCACCAGATTAGGAGAGTTCTCCTGTCTGGCGGGCTGTTCTTTGGCGTTTCCATGGCGGTGCCTATGAAATACGCACTCCAATGGGAATGTCAAAATCAGTACCTGCATGGCATGTCTGCTGAAGTCCATGCCGTGCAGGTAATGGGGTGCATGCACACAGGGGGGCACATGTTGTGCCCGCCTGTGTGCATTCACATGGCATAAGGCACAAGGGGGCCATGTAGGGACCCCTTTGTTTCCTCACTGCCACACTTTTCATGGCGGTTGCACCGCCATGAAAAGTGTGGCAGTGAGGGAACTCATAATATGCTTGGCGGGCCATTGAGGCCTCAAGACCGCCGCAGTTGCGGTGGTCCCAGGGCGGCCCAACCACCCTGGTCATAAAAGGGCGGTCGGAAGACCGACAGTGCTGCGACCCCACGAGTCTGTTAGTCAGTGGACCGCCAGACTCGTAATAAGGCCCTAAGCCATTTAGGGGAAGAAATATTAAAAAAAATTAAAAATGTATAAATCACTACATAATGAATAAGTTATTGAAATTTAAATCAACCCATAAATAATGAATTTTAACCACAATATATTAAATAGGTCATACTGTAAATCAATATTTTATAAAAAATATTATTCAAATTAAAACATTAAAAATATTGTCATCATAAATGAAATAAAAAAATACTTGTAATATTAAAACAAATATATATCACATGTATCAAAATATTAAGAAATATATAAATAAGAAAATATCAATATTACAAAACAAAAATAAAATAAAGTAAATGGTTTTAGAATATTTCAGCAAGCATTTTCTCTAATATATTAACTACAAAATTGCTAAACTAAATTATTAACATATCATATTATCACTCATACAGCAAATGTTGCAAAACATTATTCAAAACATATTTTAAACATCTACCCACCCTTTTCCCCTATTAACCCAATATCCTGCTCCTACAACATAATACAACTTATAAATATATATAACTATGCTTAACAATTAAAAAAATAAGTATAATATTTACATATTATATTAAATAAATTAGAAACAAAAAATGAACACAAAAATTACCATACAAAACTAATGCCACAAAACGTAATAAAATAACCATAAAGCAATATAATATACATGATAATTTAGAAAACAATATTTTTACAATATACTTTATTTGCGACTCGCTAAATAGGTTTTGCAACTCGCTATTAGGAAGGGGCGTTCCCTTCCTAATAGCGAGCGCAAGCCCATGTATGAATGTTTTGCGACCGCAATTGCGGTCACAAAACACTCGCAAGCTACCACCCTCTTCAAGAGGGTGGTAATGCACTCGCAAAAGGGAAGGGGTCCCCAGGGGACCCCTTCCCCTTTGCAAATGTAGGGGGAAATATTTGTTATGGGCAGTCAGTGGTCCCAGGGACCACTACCTGCCCTTAAAAAATGAAACGAAAACGTTTCATTTTTTTCTTTTTTAAATGCATCCCGTTTTCCTTTAAGGAAAAAAAAAACTGCTTTATTTAAAAGCAGTCCCAGACATGGTGGTCTGCTGAGCCCAGCAGGCCACCATACCTGGGAGGGCCTGCCATTCCCAATGGGGTCACAAATTGCGAGAGGCTCATTAATATTCATGAGCCTCTCAATTTGCGACTCCATTGGGAATCGCAAACAGTGTGATACACACTGTTGTACATCCAAAATAGCGCCACGCAAATTGCGAGTCGCACAAAACTCGCAATTTGTGAGGCGCTATTTTGCGCGTCGTACATCTGGCCCAATATGTTGTCCAAACACGTCAATCTCACCTCAGACATGTGGACCAGTGGTCAAGCTACAGATTTCATGAGCATCGCTTCACCACTTCACCACTGCACACCAGAACACCTTGGAGGCACTTGGTTCCATTAGTACAGATTCTTTTAAGGACATTTGTAATCATGCAAGTGCAATGTTCTGCATGGAGAAAACACACTCATCTGCCAACATCCTGAAGGAATACAGTATCAAAGTCTAAGGGGCCGATTACGATCTCGTTCGGAAAGCATTCCTAACGAATCGGTCCCGGAATGCTTTCCGGATGACTCGGATCGGGTGAGTCCGACTGAGCGATTTCGATGTATCCGGATGCTTCCGGATACGATTTGGTCTGACTCCCATTGACATTAATAGGAGCCTGTGTTCTGAACGAGAACACAGGCTCCCATTGAAGAAAGAGGTGGCTGGGGAAAACCTTGCACCCTGTGGCAGGCACCCCATGGTGCCTGCCACACTAGGCATGGTTGGAAAGGGGAGTCCCTTGGGTACCCCCACGGCCTTGATTCGGAGGGCCCCGGGTGAAGGGTGGCCTGCTACGGGCTCCCAAAGACAGATTCCGGCAGCTGATTAGTTCCGGAGAAACCGAATTGGAATGGCTGTCTGAATCGGTCATCGCAATCGTTCGCTTGGAAACCGAGTCCATAGAGCTGTACGATTCGGCTCCAAAAAACGCGACCTGTCCGAATGCCTTTTGGAACCGATTCGGACAGCCCTACCGGTTTACAGGCATCGTAATCGGTCGTTGGGAACTGTGTACGATTCGATCGGAAACGAGCGTTACGAATCGGATTCAGCAAACCCAAATCCGATTCGGAGCCCTAGCGAACAGGATTGTAATCGGCCCCTAAGTATGAGCTTCAATCGACAAGTCTCAGGACTGAACTCCTTCCCACTAACAATGGCAGTAATATTCAAAATCATGACAGATGGAGGATACTTCAGAGTGCTGCGCCTTGTATCAATCGGTTGGTGTAGAAATAGTCTACAATTTACTGGTCACTTGGTGGAGGATTTCCATGCATTTCAGCCATTTCTTCAACGCCCACAAGTGCTTGACAGATCATTCAACATGCTAACAATGTCCCTCTAAATGCCCCTAGGAGTTTCTGACCCATTAAAACGTTGCCTTCTATGTGATGTAATGCATATTTGAATAGTATTGCATGATTATGTGCAACAAAGGAAGGGAGATGCTACTGCCAAAGCCAAGTAAATGGATGTTGACAAATGGGGTCTAGTGCAGTGCCTGGTCCAAATGCTCACACCCTTTGAGATTTTGACACAGTATTTCAGCATGGAAGATTTTCCAATGATAATGAAGAAGCAGCTAGTTTGGCCAAAATCAGAATCTTTTGTATTGATGCAATATCAGGCTGCAGTGTGAGATCATGATCTCCAAATGGAGCATTTGCGCCCAAAAACTGGATCCAGTGTAAAAACATTAGCGATCTACTTTCATTTCTTTTTCAGTGCTGGATGTCTGCTTTCATTCCCTTTCAGAGCTGAATGTCTTCATTTACATGAGATGGATCATCAAGAAAACTTCTCAACTGAAGTATGAAGGATTGCAGCTTTAGGGGAAAAGAACTGAAGTGCCGTCTTCACCAACCTCGCTGAGCAGGCTTGTGACTCTGCAGCATGTCACAAGGTCAGACCCAACACCAGAAGCCTCAGTAAAACTATTCTCATCCCTTGGTTGGTTTTTGGTAGTTCCAGGACTTACCTTACATGAACTACACACATGAAGGACACTCAGGGGCAGCGAATGTCAACTATCACAATAGTAAAAGTGTTGCACGAGCACTTGCATGATCAAACAAGATTTACAGTATGTCAAGACCTATTGATCTTTTCGCATGTGAAAGTGGATAGAATTCAGTAGACTAGGAACAAAATATCTAACATTTCATAAAGCAGTATATTTTCTGCGTGGATTTTCGGGGCAGGAGGGACAATTTTCACAGTTAGAAGGTCCAATCTCACTCCTCAAAATGTGGAGAGATTCACCATAATCAACATTAGCAATAAGAATTATCAGAGTCCACAAGGAACAGTGGATGATGGTGATTTCTCAGACATATCAACTATGGCAAGTGATTGCACCCCAGAGGAAGTCCCAAAATAGGAAGATAAACTATGTATACAGTACTAAAAACTAACAAGTAACACAATACAATGTATTGCATTCAATGTGGCAAGAAAGGTACATAAGGAAAAACTGGTGTGTGTGTGAAGCAGAGATAAGTAATTAAGGACACTGTCATTTTAGACTGGTGTTTGGGTGATAACAAACAAAGATAGATTTGGGGTCAACCACAGACTTTGCAATGAACAACAGTCTTTAGGTCTGCAAAGGGTGCTTCTATTTCTTAAAAGAACAAGCTGCCACCCATGCTCACCTTTCATCCTCATGCTTGGCTGTCAGTGAAGATTGAAGGGATTGTACTGCTTATACTTGTGGCTTCCATGGAAATTGAATATAAAAGTAGATACCACACGGTTATGGAGACAGGTGATTTGAATTAATTAGTGACTATCAAATGATTAATGGGTGGGATTTGAGAGTTTGAAATAAAACTGCTATTTTTATTATATGTGTGATCATTCTGGATGATCATTCTATATGTCTCTTGGGATGTTACTTGATTAGTTTTAATTAATTACACACTATCATATTGGTTCATCCGAGGCCTTTTGGATTCCTCATCTTCAAGGGTCTTGTTTGGATGTGGATGGAAGACATCTTCTCTCAAAATATGGCAAATATCCCACCCTCTGTATTGCAAATGTTATAAACTATAATATGGTGGGTGGGACATCTGTCATGTTTATGATGGACTATCTCGTTCACCAAACGTCTGCAGGTACCATTATAAACAGTCAGAGTTCATATTAGGTAATTTATTGCCATGGGGAAAGACTCAAAAACATCCATTCCTGTGAACTGAAAACAGATGATTATTTTGTAATAATGCTAACTAAGGGTTCAAGTAAAAATCAGGCAAAGTGTAATATGTGGTAGTCATTATGGGCATAGCTAAACTTGTACTTTTGTATTCTTTGGAAGTCAGTCAGGATACATTAGCTACATGTAGCTCACTGTCAGATTGTCTGAAGTGGTATTATAATGGCCCTTAGTTAATGGTAATTAAACTAGATTATGATCCTCACTAGGAGACTTAGGGGCTTATAATGATGGCGGAAGGACCGCCACCGCCGGGCCGGCGGTGGCGGTCCTTCCGCCATCATACAGAAAATTCCCACTGCCAAATTAGGACGGCGGTGGGAATCACAATGGTACCGCGGCAGACGGAAAGTCCGTCCGCCATGGTTCCGCAAGGCGACCCTTTTCCGCCCGCCTTGCGGAACCCAGAACCAGGGCAACATTGCGGCGGTGCCGTGCAGGCACCGCCGTAGGGATTACTGGCTTTGGGGGCCCGTTCCGGGACCCCTCTGTGTGGTGCGGGGGTGCACTGGGGGTGTACCCATGGTACCCCCCTGCAGTTCCATGCACCACGTGGCAGGCACCGCATGGTGCCTGCCACGTGGTGCAGGGAAATGCGGTGCATGCACCTTTATCATTGCGGACGGTGCTACAGCCAGCAGCACCGCCCACAATGATAAAGGCCCAGGATGCGCCTGCCAGCATGGCGGGCGCATCCTAATAGCAGTGGTGGGACCGCCGCATGTCTGGCGGGCGGTACCAAACACCGCTATGGTGGCGGGCGGACCAAGTCCGCCCGCCATCATAATGAGCCCCTTAGTTCTCCTTATTATGCTTAGCCTCTCGTATATGATAATTGACTTCAACAGGTCTTCGTTCCTGTAAGGAACCTTCATGTCACTTCAGCTCTGTGGTCAATCCTTGCTCCCAAGATGGAAAATACCAGAATTAAATTGCACAATGTTTATGCAGTATAATATCTAATTATTATATTTGTTTTTAATTGTCTGTGTCTCCCATATTTTATGAATAGTATGAAGGGATATAATATTAATCCGTACTTTGCCTATCACTGATATCACTTTAGGCTACTTTGTGTTAGAGTCAATTTTAATGCTTGATTTAGTAAATGACTTTGTACACTATGTTGACTTATGCTGGTCTCTTTTTGGATTTTCCGCAGACCCTGTTGTCTTTCAAGTTGCAGAATCATTTTGCTGGTTCACCTGCTCCACTCAAAATAAGAAAACTAGGAGCATATTTACAAAAAAATGTCGGAGTGCAGTGCTTTGCCAAATTTGACAACGCCGCGCTCCAACATTTTTTAAACGCAGGGATGCGCCGTATTCACAAGAATACTGCGCACCACTGTGTGTCACCTAGCACCAAAAAAGCTGCTTAGCACCCCTGCAGGCACCCTGCCGCCATGTTGCCGGGTGCCTGCGCTGCAGGGGCAATTGTTTATGTGCAGGAAGGGTCACCTTCCTGCATATAAACAATCAATAATAGTGATGTGCTCTTTCTATGTGTGCTGCAGAATGCAGCACTCATAGAAAGAGCAAAAAACGAGGGGAA
Source organism: Calotriton arnoldi (assembly GCA_963921515.1). Taxonomy (NCBI): domain Eukaryota; kingdom Metazoa; phylum Chordata; class Amphibia; order Caudata; family Salamandridae; genus Calotriton; species Calotriton arnoldi. The sequence goes on from CAWUFW010021183.1 coordinate 97,710, forward strand.
ATTAATAATTTCTCCTCGGATCGCCATTCTAAGACCATGCATACCCTGGCGTTCATTTTTGGCACTGCCTCAGCCTCGTAAATCTGGGGCAGCATCAAAAAACAATGGGTGTTGTGGTGGAACGCCCGCTGGAACACCCATTGCAGTTCCCTTTACCGCAGAGGACTACGGCGGAAAGAGGCATATTTGCAACGTGGTATTAAGCCACATTAAGTGGCTTAGCGCCACCTTGTAAATATGGGAAATGCTGCTAGGGTACCGAAGCGTCAAAAAAAGTGGTGCTCCGGTGGCAATAGGGGCTTGTACATATGCCCCCTAATTTCATCTTTGTCATCACTGTCTGGACCTGATAAGGCTGCCGAAGTTAGTCCCTTGTATAAACCCTATACAACAATGAATACACAGAGGTTTTGTGGAAATTGGCTGATGTCACTGCTCAGGTGAGGATGTGAGAGTGGTTTGCATTTGGGGAAGCAGTATAATGTGACATCTGTTCAATGGGTACAATTTATTTGTGGTGGCTGCAGGGGAGCAGAAAACAGCTATTACTAATGGAAGGGAGCTCAAGTCATGAAGTGGGGACTTTGGTTGGGCATGATTAGATTTATGTTGCTGAATGCAGGAGGTTTGAAGCTGCATTGGAGGTGACCAGGTAAAATAATTATAGAGAGAGGACAATGGAACTTGTTTGTTTTTAGGGATGAGACAGATTTGAGTTGGGCCTCTGCTGTTAGCTAGGTGAAGCTTCCATTATTTACTGGTGATGCCATGCATATACAAGCAGTATAATTAACAACTAAACTACTGAATGAAGAGACCTTTTGCATAAAATAAAAATGTTAATTTAAATATATAGCCATACAAACCACCTGCTCCAGATCCACCTTTACCCTATAATCTAAAAACACATAAATTAACACTACCCTCATCAGCTCATAACACCCACATGACTTGCAACATACCAATTGCCTCCTAAAACCTAAAAAACTAAAGAAATACATGCTTCTCCTTCTCCAATTCATCCCACCCACACCAACTGCAGCAGACCACCCCTTCTTAAACCCTAAAAACCATAGGAATCTGTACTACCTCCTAACCAGCTCATCCCACTCACAACACCCACAACAGTCACACAAATTAACGGGAAAAAAAACTCCAATTTATCCAGCCAGTCCCTTAGTTCTTTTGTACCATGGCCAGTGTCTCTAGGCCCTTAAGCACCTTGTGGAGGAGGACCTCTGACGATGTATTGCAGCGTGTTATGGACGGCTGCTGTGAAGGTACAGGGATGGTATGGCTCAGTTGCCTGCAGCAGCAGAGATTACTTGTTACCAGCTGTGAAGTTGTGGGAGCAGATACCACTGCTGCTGCCTTTTTGTCTTCCTCCAGATGTCACAGCTGACAGAAGAGTGCTGCAACAGCCTGCATTTTTCCACCCTCAGCTGAGAGGCTATCTGTGGCTGGATTGTAGTTCTAAATATTGACCAAAAATATACTGACCTAAAATATTGAAGTAAAAATGTGGACAGCCATAATATTGACAAAAATATTTCAAATAATAAAAGTATTTATCCAGAAAAAAAAGCCTACAAAATTAGCTAAAGTAAAAAATTTCTATTGCAAAAATGTAGATTGGAGTAATATTGAGTTTTACAATTAACATTAAAATTAAAAAGAATGTTGAAAACCAAAATATAGTGTAAAAACAATGACATATCATTTTCCAAATAGTAAAGGTAATCCATTAAAATGTATTTTAAATTATAGAAATGTTGCATTACTGTTTAAAAGTATATTATATATAATTAAAATGAATTAATTTTGTAATTATTCTTTAAAAAGTAAGTAAATTAGTTTAGAGTTAATCAAAAGATAATATAACTTTTCTACACTAAAATGTATTTACTTTAGAAAACATAGAGCAATTAAAAACATTTATTTAATTTTTATGGACTTTAATTTATCTAAAAATAAAAAATAAAATTAAATAGCTACAGAATTAAAAGCATTTTTAAAATTTTAAAAATATGGAAATAATTTCATATGAATCTACAAAAATAGAACACTTTTTAACATAAATTCAAATTTTTACTAAATTAATATAAATTTGGGTAGTCAAATGTACTATCTTCATTCTGAAATAAGCAATATTGAGGAAAGTGATGAACTCTTGGGTGGTCAGATTTACTAATCCGACTCCAAAACAAGAACACTGGGTAAAATGTTGGACTCTGGCTGGGCAGATTTACTCATCCCTCTCCAAACTAAGCAACACTCTGAAAAGCATTGGACTCTGATGGTTCATATTTATTATTGCCACTTTTAATTAAGAACACTGGGGAAGGTGTTGGACTCTGGGGGAGGGTTCAGGTTTACTATTCTCACGCTAAATTACTCATTGTTAAAGGAAACAAATGCATATAAATAAATGTAAAACAATAAAAATATCAAAAAGGTATTACCTATTAAAGTAAGAAATAGTAGGATAATATTATTAATAAAATGAAACCTATCAATGTAATATAAGCAATATAAAAATGTAATACTATTTGACATAAAATTAGCATTAAAGAGACAAAAGCTGATGGTAGGAATGCTTGCAATTTGTGTGACCACTGGCAATCGGTTATGGTAGCATTACAACCTATCATTTATTTGCCCATCGTGCCACCTCTGATTAGACCCCGCTGCATGCATTTCAGTTTTGGTCCTGAAACAGAAGGAACAGTCCCACCTGAGCTACCAAGCCAGGTGCTCTCTTACTGGAACAACCAAAGCGAAGAGCAATTTCACTCTGACTGAGCCTCTTGAAAAGAACGATGGGTTGGAATGCTATCCTAAGTGATTGCCAGTGGTTAGACGAATTGCGAGCATCCCTCCCACCACCTTTTGTGTGTATGATAAAATTAAGATTAACACAATAATTGAATTCACAAAATTAAATTTTAAATTCAAAACTAACATTTTTTTAAAATAAAAATAAACCTATTTTTAAAAACCATATGAAACCTTGTTAAATAAAACAAATTATTGTTCTTTACTAAACTAATACAACAATTAAAATTTCTAAAGCAAAAAAATACTCAAATATTTAAAGCAAAAAAAATTATTATCCACCCTAAACCCCCATAAAACCTCAAAACATAAACCAAAATATATTTATTTCAATATTAAAAAGGAAAGAAATATAAAAAATGTAGTTAACTTAAAAAAATCAAAAAATATTATTTTCAATGAACCGCACCCAAAATCCCTATAAAAGCCAATATATCCAAAAATAACATTACACTTTAAAACTATATATGTATAGATATAGATAAAAGCTATAGATATATATTTGCAATAAAAACAAGGTTCAGGATAAGTTATAGTTAGGAAAACCTAATTTATTATTTCTATAAAATAAACTACTTAAACTACGCAAACATCCGAAATCCTAAAGCAGAAATTCTAAAATTATTCTTATAACTTTAAGTTATATATTTTGTACTCCACACAAAACATAAAATAACTTGTGCACCTCAGCACACAGTGCTGTCAACTCGCTAGCCACAGCAAATGACCTATAACTCGCCCTCTACCATGCACAGTGTTCTCATAAATTATGTCACTTCAGATGTCATGAGTTTTCTTGTCAATATTATTATTTAACATGCTGTAAGTGATGTAATATGAAGGAGTATAAGGAATGCATAGGGAAGCTGCAAGTTATAGGTCATTTATTGTGGCTAGCGAGTTTGCAACACTGTGTACGGAAGTGCATGAGTTATGTTAAGTTTTGGGCAGGGTGCAAAATATAACTTAAAGTTATCAGTAGAACTCTATAATTTCTAATGTTTGTGTAGTTTAAGTTGGTTTTGTCGAGAAATAATAAATTAAGTTTTCCTAACTATAACTTATCCTGAACCTTTGGTTTTTTGATTAAATTTGAATGTTTTTTAAAAATTGTGTTTCAATTCGTGGAGTGGAGTGTCGTTGAGTGGAGCGTCATTGAGTGATGTGCTGTGGAATAGAGTGTTGTAGAGTGGCATTGAATGAAGTAGAGTGTTGAAGAGTAGAGTGACATAGAGTAGAGTGTCGTAATTGATTGAAGTGTTGTAGAGTGGAGTGGAGTACAGTGGTGTGTCATAGAGTGTTGCAGAGTGGAGTGGAGTGGAGTACAGTGAAGTAGAGTGTTGTTGAGTTTGGTAGAGTGGAGTGGCATACATTAATGTAGAGTGGAGTGGCATAGAGTGGAGTAGAGTGGACTAGTTTGTCCTAGTAGAATTGGCATAGATAAGAGTTGCGTGGAGTGTTGTAGAGTGGAGTAGAGCAGAGTTTTGTAGAGTGAAATAGAGTGTCATAGAGTGACATAGAGTGGAGAAGAGTGCTTTGCAAGTGAAGTGGACTGGCATAGAGTGGAGTAGAGTGTCATAGAGTGGAGGGGCATAGAATATCATAGAGTGGAGTAACGTGTCATACAGTAGAGTAGACTAGAGTGGCATAGAGTGGAGTAGAGTGTTCTTCACCTGAGTGGCATAGAATAGAGTGTTGTAGAGTGAACTGTGGTAGAGTGGAGTATCGTGTCGTAGAGTGTGGCAGAGTAGAGTGGCCTAGAGTGCCGAGTGACATAGAATGTCATAGAGTGGATTAGCATAGACTGGCATAGACTGGTGTGGCGTAGAGTGGTGTAGTGGACTAGAGTGGAGTAAAGTGGCTTGGAGTAGAATAAAGGGTGTTGCATAGAGTTTTGTAGAGTGTAGTACAGTGTGGTAGAGTATAATCGAGTGGAGTAGAGTGTTGTACAGTGGAGTACCATAGAGTGGAATAGGGTGTCGTAGACTGGAGGGGCATAGAGTATGGTAAAGTGGAGGATAGTGTCGTAGAGTGGAGTGGCATAGATTTGAGTCGGGTAGAGTGTTGTGTTGGAGTGTGTTGTGTTGTGGAGTGTCGTGTCGTGTCAAAGACAGTTGTGGGGTACAGTGCTGGGGCATAGAGTGGAGTGGACATGCCGTAGAGTACACTGGTTTGGCATAGAGTTCAGTTGCATCTCGTAGAGTAGAGTGGACTGACGTATCAAAGAGTGGCATATCATGCAGTGACTTAGAGTGGAAGGGTTACAGCTGAGAGGCATAGACTGAACTGGCCTATTGTAGAGTGGAGTGGCATGTCATAGTAGTGGAGTAGATTGGATAAGTGAGTCATAGAGTACAGTGGAGAAAGGTGGCATCGAGTGGTGGAGAGGGAGTTGCGTAGTGAGGAGAACAGTGCCATAGAGTGGCATAGAATGGAGTAGAGTTCATAGAGTGGCACAGAGTGGGAAGAGTGTTGTAGAGTGGAGTGGCATAGGGCCTTATTATGAGTTTGGCAGTGCGGTAGCTGCACCGCCCCGTCCCGCACTGCCAAACCAGTATAGGAACCGGCCACCAGATCAGGAGTGTTCTTTGGCATTTACACAGCAGTGCCTTTGAAATAGGCACCGCAATGGGAATGTCAAAGGCAGTACCTGCCGTGCAGGTGCTGGTGTGCATGCAGACAGGGGGGAAAATGTTGTGCCTCCCTGTGTATATCCATATGGCGTGAGGCACCAGGGCACCCTGTAGGACACCCTTTGTTTTCTCACTGCCACACTTTTCATGGTACTCACACCGCCATGAAAAGTGCTGCGTGGGGAAACTTGTAATATGCTTGGCGGGCCGCAGTGGCCCTGCCAAGCATATTGCAGCCTTACGACTGCTGCGCCACCGCCAGAGATCTCTGATCCTTGGTGGTTGCGGTGAACCTAGGGTGGGCTGACCTCCCTGTTTCTGATAGGGCAGTCGTAAGACTGCCACCGCCGCACCCCATGAGTCTGGCGGTCCGTGGACCACCATACTTGTAATAAGCCCCATAGAGTGGAGTAGAGTGTCATCGAGAAGAGGGGCGTAAAGTGTTGTAGAGTGGAGTACACTATTGTACAGTGAAAGAGAGTGGAGTGGCGTAGAGTGGAGTGTTATAGAGTGTCATAAAGAAGAGAGGCATACAATGGAGGGGCATAGTGTGGAACATAGTGTTCTACCTTGGAGTGGCGTGGAATATCGTAGAGTCGAGTGGAGTATCATAGAGTGGAGTGGCATGTCGTACAGTGGAGTGGCATGTCATAGAACGGAGTGGCGTGTCATAGATTGGAGTTGAGAGGCGTCCAGTAGAATGGCATAAAGTGGAGTAGGGTGGCATAGAGTGGACTGGCATAGAGTGTGGAGCGGCATGTCATAGAGTAGAGTTGAGTGGCATAGAGTGGACTGGAGTATTGTAGAATGGAGTGTCATACAGTGGAGTGTTGTTGAGTCAAGTGTCGTCAAGTGAATATCATCCAGTGGAGTGTTGTGGAGTCAAGTATCATTGAGTAGAGTGGCATAGAGTGGAGGAGAGTGTTTTACAGTGTGGAGTGGCATAAAGTGGAGTAGAGTGTGATAGAGTGGAGTAGAGTGTCGTAGAGTGAAATAGAGTGTTGTAGACTGGAGTGGCATAGAGTGGAGTAAAGTGTTGTTGAGTGGGGTGTATAGAGATTTGTAAAGTGGAGTAGAGTGTCATACAGTGGAGCAGAGTGGAGTGGCATAGAGTGGAGTAGAGTGATCTACACTGGAGTGACATAGAGTGGATTATAGTGTTGTAAAGTGGAGTGGCGTGGAGTGTGGTAGAGTTGAGTGTCATAGAGTGGAGTGGTTTGTTGTACAGCGGAGTGGCATGTCATAGAGTGGAGTGGAGTGTTGTAGAGTGTCATAGAGTAGATTAGAGTGCTGTAGAGTGGAGGGACATACTTTGGAGTAGAGTGTTCTAGAGTGGAGTGTCATAGAGAGTGAAGTGGTGTGTCATAGACTAGAGTGGATTGGATTGGCATAGAGTGGAGTGTCGTAGAGTGGAGTGTTATAGAGTGGAGTGTCATTGAGTGGAGTGTCGTCGAGTGGAGTATCATTGAGTGGCATGCTGTCAAGTTGAGTGTCATCGAGTAGAGTTTTGTAGAGGTGCATAGAGTGGAGTAGAGTATTCTACAGTGGAGCGGCATTGAGTGGAGTACAGTGTTATGGAGTAAAGTGAAGTAGAGTGGCACAGAGGGCAGTAGAGTGTTGTAGAGTGGAGTGGCATAGAGTGGAGGGGTGTAGAGTGTTGTAGAGTGGATAGATTGTTGTAGAGTGGAGTAGAATAGGGTGGAGTAAAGTGTCATAGAGTGGAGAGGCATAGAGTGTCAGAGAATGGACTAGAGTGTCGTACAGTGGAATAGAGTGGAGTGACATAGAGTGGAGTGTCGTACAGTGTCATAGAGCAGAGAGGTGTAGAGTGGAGGGGCATAGAGTGGAGCAGAGTGTTCTACAGTGGAGTGGCATGGAGTGCCATAGAGTTGAGTGAAGTGTAATATAGTTGAGTGCCATGTAGTACAGTGGAGTGGCTCGCCATAGAATGGAGTGGTGTGTCATAGATTGGAGTGGCGTAGCATTTTGTAGAGTGTTATATAGTGGAGAAGAGTGGTGTAGAGTGGAGAGACATACAGTGGAGTAGAATGTTCTAGAGTGAAGTGGCATGGAGTGGAGTGGCATGTCATAGAGTAGTGTGGAGGACATGGGAAGGAGTGGAGTGTCGTACAGTGGAGTGTCATCGAGTAGATTGTAATTGAGTGGAATGTTGTTGAGTTGAGTGTCGTTGAGTAGAGTGTTGTAGGGTGGCATAAAGTGGAGTATAGAATCCTACAGTGGAGTGGCATAGAGTGGAGTACAGTGTTGTAGAATGGAATGTGGTAGGGTGGAGTAGAGGGTCATAGAGTGTGGTAGAGTGGCATAGAGTGGCATAGAGTGGTGTCTTGTGGATTGTAGCCTGCCTTGTTATGTTGGCCTAGGCCTGGCTGCCATGCTGCTTTTCTTTGCGCACGTTACACTGAGCCGGGACTCCCTCGCCCTTTGCTCGTGCCAAGTTCTTTTGCGCTGTCTGCATTTTCTGTTGTTCACCTTTTTGGGCTCAGTCTGCACAAACATGTACAAGGTCGCATAACAATGTATTTTGGTTCTTCCTGATATGGCCAGTCTCGCGCACCCAGACATAACATTAGGTGCAATTGCCATGAAGAATTTGGTATGCTTTTAATACTGTGGTTTACTAGCGCTTAAGACACTTGGAGAAATCCCTTTCAGTGAGAAGAGCTATGATGTCCTGCTGATGTAATTCTGCATCTAGAGACTGAGGTATGGGGGTTCGCTAGTCAAAGCCCAGAGGTCTTCTATTATTATAATAAACTATCTTACTGCAAGGGGAGGGTGGTAATGTTATTTATACGTTTATCCACTGAGCTCTGAGATGCTTTCCCCGTTTGTATTCTATGGAATTGTAACCATGTTGCTTATATTAGTCATATGCATTATGCTATTAGTACTGACACGTGTACTGTACATTAGAGCACGTAAGTTGGAATAAACATTTTAACCTATCCAGTGTCTCTTCCTACGCACCTTGTGGACAAGTACGAGTGAGTGACGAAAGAGTGTTCTTGCTTCTGCGAGTCCTGAGATAAAGATACCGTGTTCTGGGTTGTCCAAACATTAGTACTTGGGTGCTAATGGGATGCTAAGCTAGTTGGGTTGGGGTTTTTGGGTGCTACGGTATATGGTGGCAAACCACTGTATTCCGGGGTCCCATTTTCCTGTGCATAGCTCTGTGTATGTGCAGAAACCTTATGACATGGCGCGACCACCGTGGGGCTGCTTAACTGCGAGACGCTTGAGTAGTACTTGTGCCTGTCCACAAAACCCTCACGTACGCTTCCGGAGGCGTAAGTGATGGTGATACCTCCTATATTGAACGTTTTATAGGTTCTTTCAAGCTTGAAGTAATTAAAAAAGGTTATATAAAAACCCATTTTGTGCTCCCTGTTAGGTTGTCAAATATAACTGTTTAGTCATGGCTGGTGTGGCGATTGCTGCACATAGTCGAGGAGCACTCCGAGACCACTTAGCTGTGTATGGAGTGCCCGATACTGGGGTCGAGTTGGTCTTTGTGGTTCAAGCCGATGCGGCTTATCACTTTGAAGTGTTTTACACTTGGATCACTTTTGAAGCGGTGGATGCAGGTGATAAGCTGTTTCATGAATATAAACCCACCGCTATTCCTGCTGCCTATCGACCCTATACTACTCTTGAAGTGCCTCTCACGGCTTGGCAGCACCGTGTTTGGTTCAATGGCGCCCTACCACAACCAACTACCGCAGTTCGTTTAGGCCCCTTATCAATTCAGGGGGCCACTTGGCCTGTATTGGCCGGGTATACCCCGCATCCAAATTATCTGGCATTACCGCTTGCGGAACTGCGCACTATGCATACCGGATTGGTGCGAGTGCATCGAGCCTTAGTGACATACGTTACAGGTAGCCTCCATGGAGCTGCTCCTGTAGTCGCAGGCCAACCAGCTATTGCAGCTGGAGTGTCCATAAGTCCTGTCATGGTAAATTCCGTGATGGGCAAACGTCCACAAAATAAGGACGACTATCCTTACTGGCTTGCAGAAAAGTTCGATCAGATAGAAGCAGTGTTTCCACATACATCCCCAGTAGATAAACACCGCATCCTCACGATAAGTTTGCCAAAAGACATAATCCCCGATTTGACATCATGCGAAAACTGGGGTAAGGTATTCGCAGCAGTTTATTCAAAATGTTTTGGAACTCCTTCCATGACGGTTCTACCCTCTGTAATTAAAAAGTACAGGATGAACATGGCCCTGAAGCGGCTGTGGAATTAGGGATGAGACTAGTGGGAGTGTTTGATGTAGTAGCTGAGCTGATCCTTGGAAATGTCAAGGGCGATGCTATGAATTTTCAAGTAGCGAATGCTTTGGCTTTGGTCCCAGAGTTGGACAGGCCCCGCGAATTACCGAAAATTATTGCCCGGGCTTATAAAACAATTGGAAGAAATAGCCTGGGCAACAAGCCTTTTGTAAAAATGCAAACTCAATCGCAAACGCAAGTTACACAAGCAAAAAGTGCATCTGAGAAAGATGATAAACCGGTCTTCACTAAAAAGAGTTGGAGACAGAAAAAACAGGGTAAGCAACAAAAGAAGCCGGGGTCGAGAGGCGCTTCCCCAGTTTCGGTTTCTTCTGAACGTACTTATGATTTACGTGATAGGTCAAGGATTAAATCACCAGAAAGGTTTCAGAGCTCTGATACGCGTTCTCCTCGTTCTTCACAGGCCCAGACGTCGTCACAGGCTGGTGGAGGAGGACGGCAAGATAGAGGAAGGGGCCGAGAGGCTCCCCAGGAGCGAGACCAACCTCGACAACAAGTCAGAGGTAAAGCAGAAGACTTTCATCTTCCTCGACCGCAATTTCAGAAGAAAAAGGTTGCCGCTGTCACAGCGAAATATGCCTCAGACCGTGAGAACGAGACTCCAGAATTGGACGTGGGCAGTGACCCTCCTAGACAGCGCCGCGGAAGTTACCATAGTGCGGGAGGCGCTACGTCCTCATATGGAGGCGACAGCAACTGAAACATTCGTTACTGTAGAGACAGCTGACACGAGAGTGGCACCCCCTGACAGACTATATAATATAGTCATACAAATTGAAGGTGACATACCGCGTGAAATAAAAGGGATTTTTTGGGAAAATCTAACCTCTTCATATGACATTTTGTTAGCAGAGGTGGATTGGCCACCCCCATTCGTTTTAGCTGCACATAAAGGAGAGGAGGTAATCCTTCCAAGCTTCTCACGGCACGTCCCAAAAGACAAAGCCGAAGCACTTGCAGCTGAGTGGGCTGTGTACCTGGCACCAGCGTTATACCGCAACCATGTGGGATGGGATGAAGAATCACCTCCTCATGCAATACCTTTGCGGTCACTACCGCAGCCACAACCCCAATATCCCATCAAACGGCAGGCAAAAGGCCCCGTCTCCGAAATTCTGACACAGTTGGAATATCAGGGAGTAATTGAACCATGCGTATCACCTATGAACAATCCCCTTTTCGTGGTTTCTAAACCCGATGGATCGTACCGCTTAGTTTTGGATTACCGGCATTTAAATACTCATTGTCGGAACTTTGCGGTGCAAAATACACACAGTTCTGCGCTTGTAGACAGTCTTGTTCGTAAAAAATACAAAACGACACTTGACCTTTCAAACGGTTTCTACACGCACAACCTAGCCCCGGAGAGTGGTCAATGGACCGCATTCACTTCCGGTGGTAAATTATTCCAGTTCCGGCGTTTACCCATGGGCTACAAGAATAGTCCGGGTATATTCGCCGCCCGTGTTGTTTCTTTGTTAAATGACATTGATCAAGACGCATGTTCGTACGTAGATGACATCTATCTGACGGACGACGAATTGTTTCAGCATTTGTCCCGTGTGGACCGCATTATTCTTGAATTTGCGGAGCAGGGTTACAAATTTAACTTTGCTAAGTCACACATTGCTGAATTTACCGTTCTGTTCTTGGGCTATGAGCTCAACAACGAAGGTAAGGGCTTAGCCCCCATTTCTTGGAAAAATGTGCACATCTGTGCCCCCAAACACACTGAAGAAACTTCAGTCTTTGCTGGAGTTTCTTGAATTTCGGGCGTACCTACATTCCCGAATATGCCCAGCGTATCAAGCCTTTGTATGCTCTGATACAACCTACTTATTCAAGGTCTTGCTGGCTGCCTGAGCATACCTCAATTCTGCAGTCTTTGCAGACAGACCTTTTGGAGTCTAAATATCTTTTGACTCGTGATAACCACACAAACCTGGTGATTAGAATAATTCCGGGGGCGGTGGGATTCACATACTTAACCTTTAATGAAGGTGATACAGTACCCATCGCATACAAGTCGCATCTGTACACTTCCGCTGAATTGCGCTTTACATCTGTTGAAAAAGTTCTAACTGCGGTGCAAATGGCGATTCTAAAAGAACGTGCACTGGCACAGGGAAAGCGAATTCTGGTGGTAACACCCTGTCCTGCCCTAGAGGCAGTAACAAAGGCAAGTGTACCGAACTCAAAAGCAATGCATCCCCGTTGGATACAATGGGCTACATCCTTGACGTCTTCGGACATCACTTTTGTTTTTGATTCTTCTCTTCAGACTCAGGAGTTTTTGCAGTATGAATTCGTTCATCCTCCTCCTTTGTTTTTACTACCGCTTGAGGATTACAAATGTGTGATCTACACCGATGGTTCGGCGCAACCGGCCACTGGGTCCAAGCACGCTTATTCAGCTGCATGTGCTATTGTTGCGGGTTCCTTTGTGAATGGAACGTTCAAATCCTCTGTAGTGCACACTCGCACACTTGGAGATAGTACCGCACAATTAGCCGAGCTGCATGCATTGCTACTTGCACTTGAGTTCGCTTCTCAGGATGAGACAACTCTTATTGTATGTGATTCCTTCTACTGTGTACAGTCTTACAATGACAATCTGTTTTTCTGGTCGAAAAACGACTACAAGGACGCAAAGGGAGCACAATTAAGCATAAAATGCTTTGGGTTCGAGTGGCAGAATTGCAACAACGTCTGCCCCTCACACAGGTGGTTCACACCTTAGGCCATCAGCGGGTGGGCGCACACGCTATTGGTAACGATCTGGCAGATGAAGCTGCCCGTTCAGCAGTAGTCACGTGTTCAGTGGCAGCGGTTACCAGGTCCATGTCTAAAATAGACCCTGTTATATTAGCAGCTATTGCTGCAACCAAGGAAGGTAATAATTACCCTACAGGTTTTCCTTCCAAGTATTCTTACACATTAAGTCCCGATCAGGTTCCTTATGTAACTATACCTGACGTTGGAGATCGGCTGATCCCCAACGCGGACCGCAGGAGTGCCTTGATATCAGCTGCACACGAAGGCATGGCCTCTGCTCATGCAGGTGTGTCAGCTACGGTTTCCATCTTGCAGCAGCGTTATTGGTGGCGTGGGTTATATAAAGACACCCGTGCTTTCGTGCTTTCTTGCGACGTTTGTCAACAGATTAAGCCTTCCACGGTAACACGTCCACCACAAACCCCGCTCTGCATTGCTAACAGACCCTTTGGGTGTGTTTACTTGGATCACTGCGGTCCATTCTCATCAGACACTGCCTATAAATACATCTTAGTGGCAGTGGACTCGTGCACACGGTTTCTCTGGGTCTGGCCACAACGGAGTGCTGACGCCCGAAATGTAATCAGGGATTTGCGTGTCTTTGTGGGAATTTTCGCATGCGGCACCTTCCATTCGGACCAAGGTCCAGCGTTTGCCTCTAGGGCTTACAAGGATGCAATGGCTTCGCTTGGGGTGCGGGTGAAATTTTCGTCTCCGTATAGGCCTGAGGGCAACTCTATCGTTGAACGAATGAACCGTGACTTAAAGCAATCCTTAACAGCTAGGGTTATAGGTACTGGCAGGAACTGGCTGGCCCATTTGTATACCGTTCAGCGTGCACTTAATAATCTCCCTAGAAGACCTCTGGGTGGGCGGACCCCATACGAAATGCTCTTTGGCATAAGAATGTTTGTGCCTGACCTTGAGGGTCCAGACATCGCGGCGCAATCCGCCAAGTTTGATGTAGATAACCATTCTGCTATGTTACAGGACTTACAAGAAGCCCGAGACAAACTTGCAACTACACATTTGCCTTCAGCCACAGATCCTGCGTTGCAGATTCCGGTAGCCGGCTGGCTTCCGAAAGTTGGAGAACTGGTTCGAGAGAAAGTTGAAAACAAAAAGAATTTGGCCCCTCTTTTCGTGCACCGGTTCCAGTTCTTGGCCTGAAGGGAACACGTACAGTCATTTTACCACCGCTTCCTGGTCGTAAAGAGAACAGATACATCTCAGTTGAAAATGTCAAGCTACAGCGCCTGGCCGATCCTGAATAGTGTCACACCAGCGGTCTCTTGTCCTGCCATTTATCGGACATATGTTCATAGTCCATCTGCGCGAACGATCGCTGATGCTGTAATTGAGATGGTTGATTTGCCTGAATCCTCTACTTTGCCTGAACCTATAATTGATCCCCAACTCTCCACCAACATCGACGAGGATGAGTATACCTATCCTGCATCTGAATCGGTGGCGCATCAACCAACAACGCCACTTGGCCCGACTCGTTATTCCTTTGATTCGGATTCCACTTCTTCAAAAGTCCCATCCACGTTCAGTATTTTTGTATCCTGGTTTAGAGACAATTTTTTGATTCCACCCTGGACATATATCTGGTTGATACTTTTCTTGATTTTTTTGTTCATGTCCATTGGCTTTGTCACAGTGTTTTTTCTACTAATCAACGGTCACTATTTACCTGAACGCTCTGCTGTAGACTATGTTTCTGGAACTTTGGCTCCTCATTCCTCGTCTCACATCATGAAGCGTGACCACACATTTGTGAACATTTCAGCTTTTCCAGTTGCTGATGGCATCGTATGGGATGCGGTGAACTATCAAATCCATGGTCCGACGGAAATTATTAATGTACCTAATGTCCTTCGTGTTTCAATGGGTGATGTAGTACAAAATAATATTCATTCTGATGATTGGGATGTGCATGCCGTTGAAGCATTGTTTGCCGATTTAAAATATTATGCATCTTTTAATGCTGAGGATTTATATATGAATTCTGCGAATTATGCCGATTTGTATTGTTACCAACATTGGGGTAATCATTTTCTCCATAAGCCAAGTGCCCTGCGTAGTTCTGTTAACTACACCCAATGGGAACATTGTCCGAACCCCTTGCCAGGTAGCTCACAGACTCTTCGAAATAAGTTTACCTATTTTACTGATTTTAATCGGTCAAACCCTGCATCCTATTATTTTAGACTTAATACCACATCAACTCAGAAAATTATGTTAACACACACCAAATTGCTTTATTCGGGTTCCTTTTTGAGTGCCCTAGCAGTGGGTGGTTATGAGTACTGGGAGGATACAATAGATTTGAAATCCATTTGGGGCTCCAAGCCATGGCAGGTACAGGGAACCGAGGCATTACACCGTGCTTGCCTCATCCCTACACAAATTATGTTCCTCAATGTCTCCATCTATCAGACTACATGTTGGGGCTTAGCAACCACTAAACAATTGAATACTCCATCCATACCATCCCTGTCGAGTTTTCCCAATGAAAGCTCACGATTCAATATGTCCCTCGTGTCCCTGCAGGCAATGTTACAAAATAATTCGTTTAATGTTTCTGAGCTGGTTCAGTCACCCTGGTTAGTATGGCCTATATCCTCTAATGCATGTCAAATGCGTTTTCATGATTCTGGTGCTAGCTACACACAGAATAGGCCTGATCCGAGGTTTACTGATGCCCGTACTGTCACTACATATTCTGTTGGTAAATTATGCAAACAATGGCTGCAACATTCGTCCCTTGATTCTGTTAAACAACATTTGTCCCTCCTTTCAGGCAATATTGATCTGTCCGATTTTGTTTTGGGACCTCGTGGTCCCCGACCTAAGAGGTTCATTTATGAAACATATAATGAACTCTGGAAGCTATCACAAATGGAAGCTGCTTCCCGTCTTCGGGAAATAGATCAAACAAATTTGGAAAAGGTGCTTGCTGTTGTTGACAATAGTATTAATACCCTGTCTTCTCGCATTTACACTTTAGAGAATATTGTGTCCTCTGTTGTCGATATTGTACAAGATGATGTTTCTGTGTTATATCATGGTCAGAATCAATTGCGCTCAGTTATGCAGTTTGCATGGACTTTACAAACGCTTAAGTTAGGTAAAGTGCCTTGGCATTTTCTGAACACCTCTGCCTTGTTTCTACCTTTTAACTTAACTGACAAACAGCAATTCATGTCCATGAAAGATGCAACTTACACTTTATTACATATCGAAAAGATGGATCCTTTGCCGTTCTCTGTTGCAGAACTCGATTCTGCTGTATGGCTAGTTCATGGGGTTATAGCTTTACCTTTTCCTTATTTGAATTTGACTCATGCATGAAACATTATCCTGTGGGCCGTTACCGGCCCTTGGGCAGTGCTTTCCTGCATGAACTCTGGCCCTTGCCTTTCATGTATAAATGCCTTCGGGACGGCAAGGAAGTCTTTCTCACGGGGAGTCTTGTGACTCGACTATGGGTCATTCGCTTATTTGTAAACACATTAAATTGCATGGCTCATGTAGCGTTTCCTCTCCTAATCTTGCTTGTGTGCTGAAAGGTATTCCTGCTCCTGTTGTTTCACCTACTTTCACTCTCCTTTCCAATGGTAGTTATTTACTTTTAAATAACGAAAACTGTTGTGGCCTGCAGGCTGGCATTCCTTACATTGTAACAGTTTCGCACAGGGTTGTCTGCTGCAAAAATGTGCTTTTTCCTCCCCCTCATGGCAAGGTTGATATCTCTATTTGGCCTTCCATCCCTACCATGGAAGCAGATTTCAATAGACTGAGCAGAATAAAGGCACTATTATTAAACGAGGAAGTTATGCTCACGTCCGCCCGGGAGACATTCATTCTCCAGGTGGCGAGTACCCACAGTGAAATACAGGCCCTTTTAAACACTAATCTCCCCCAACATTTTGGGGAGTTAATACATCGTATTTTTAACGCATCTAACACTGAAGGCCTAGTACACTTTTTTAAGGTTGTGGGGTCGGGCTTGGTGTCCTCCTTCCAAACTATTTTTGGTGTCATCCCGGCTTTCATACATTCTATTTTTTCCAGTGTCTTTGGCGGTTTCCGTTGATCCTCGCTTTAGCGGCTGGTGTCCTGCTCTTAATTTGCTTTCTGCGCAATGGCTGCTCCCCGATGGGACCTGCTCGATCCAGAACGCCTACAGCTGCTCCGTGAGCGCCTCTTGGCTGGTTTTGGTGTACTGCCATTGGCGACACTGAGTGTGTCATATACTCTTTCATTCCGCTTTGCGTATTTCACTTGCGTGCAACCTGTGATGACTTGTATCCGCTGTCCTTTCACCTGGACTCTGGATTATTGCCTCTCCAATTCGTCATTGTCTGTTCCGGATTTTGTTCAGTTGATGGGTCCCTTAGAGGCCCATGAACAGGACTGTTCCGTTGCTGGCTGTATGGCGCGTGCGGCTGCACTGGGGATTTTGGCGCAATGGGATATCTGGGCGGCTGCCCAGGATCTCCTACAACGAAGCTGTTTCAATTATCACGCAAGCTGTCCCGCATTGCTTCTGGATGCTCCCTTTGCTGAGGAGCATTCCTGCTCTTTAATCTCATGGATTGGATGGCATCTATGTTTTTTGACGATTCCAATGATGTCCTTTTGGAGGGTATGGCTTTTTTCTGCACCTACACTATCATGGATTGACTTGTTCCTCGCCGTTTGGCGCTCCCTCTGCAAAACTGAATTTTTTTCCTCTGTCTTGGACGCTCGGACTGTCCAGGGGAGGGTGTCTTGTGGATTGTAGCCTGCCTTGTTATGTTGGCCTAGGCCTGGCTGCCATGCTGCTTTTCTTTGCGCACGTTACACTGAGCCGGGACTCCTCGCCCTTTGCTCGTGCCAAGTTCTTTTGCGCTGTCTGCATTTTCTGTTGTTCACCTTTTGGGCTCAGTCTGCACAAACATGTACAAGGTCGCATAACAATGTATTTTGGTTCTTCCTGATATGGCCAGTCTCGCGCACCCAGACATAACATTAGGTGCAATTGCCATGAAGAATTTGGTATGCTTTTAATACTGTGGTTTACTAGCGCTTAAGACACTTGGAGAAATCCCTTTCAGTGAGAAGAGCTATGATGTCCTGCTGATGTAATTCTGCATCTAGAGACTGAGGTATGGGGGTTCGCTAGTCAAAGCCCAGAGGTCTTCTATTATTATAATAAACTATCTTACTGCAAGGGAGGGTGGTAATGTTATTTATACGTTTATCCACTGAGCTCTGAGATGCTTTCCCCGTTTGTATTCTATGGAATTGTAACCATGTTGCTTATATTAGTCATATGCATTATGCTATTAGTACTGACACGTGTACTGTACATTAGAGCACGTAAGTTGGAATAAACATTTTAACCTATCCAGTGTCTCTTCCTACGCACCTTGTGGACAAGTACGAGTGAGTGACGAAAGAGTGTTCTTGCTTCTGCGAGTCCTGAGATAAAGATACCGTGTTCTGGGTTGTCCAAACATTAGTACTTGGGTGCTAATGGGATGCTAAGCTAGTTGGGTTGGGGTTTTTGGGTGCTACGGTATATGGTGGCAAACCACTGTATTCCGGGGTCCCATTTTCCTGTGCATAGCTCTGTGTATGTGCAGAAACCTTATGACAGTGGCAAACACTGGCATAGATTAAAGTGGTGTAGAGTGGAGTAGTGGACTAGAGTGGAGTAGTGTGTCATAGATTTGATTGGAGTAAAGTGGTGTGGAGTGGCATAGAGGGAGTTGTGTAAAGAGTGGTAGAGTGTAGTACAGTGTGGTAGAGTGGCATAGAGTGACATAGAGTGTTGTAGAGTGCCATAGAGTGGAGTAGAGTTTTTTGTGCAGTAGAGTGTCATGGCACAGAGTTGTGGTGTAGAATGCGGTGGAGTAGTGTGTCGTGGCACAGACTGTAGTAGCGTAGAATGGGGTGGGGTAGAGTGGGGTGGTGTAGAGTAAAGTGGCATAGAGAGGAGTGGCGTAGAGTGGAGTGGTGTGGTGTGTCGTAGAGTACACTGGAGTAGCACAGAGTTCAGTGGCATGTCGAGGAGTCGAGTAAAGTGACATGTCACCCAGTGGTGCATCGCACAGTGTCTTAGAGTGGAAGGGTGCAGTAGTGGAGTAGGGTGGAGTAGTGTGTCATAGAGTACAGTGGAGTAAGTCAGAATGAAGTGGTCTAGAGGGAGTTGTGTAGAATGTTGTAGAGTGTAGTAAAGTATTGTGCAGTGGTATTGAGTGGAGTGGAGTGGAGTAGAGTGGAGTGGCATATAATGGAGTGGGATAGAGTGTCATGTTGTAGAGTGTTGTGTTGTGGAGTGTTGTGTTGTGGAGTGTTGTGGCACAGGGTGTTGTGGCATAGAGTGTTGTGGGGTAGAGTGTTGTGGCATAGAGTGGAGTGGCATAAAGTGGAGTCTCGTAGAGTGGAGTGGCATAGCATGGAGTGCGGGAGAGTAGAGTCTAATGTCATAGAAGTAGCATGGCATATAGTTCGGTGGCGTGTTGCACGTAGCATGGAGGGGTGTGGCATAGAGTGGTGTGCCATGCAGTGTGTTAGAGTGGAGGGGTGTACAGTTGAGTGGCGTAGTGTGGAGTAGCATGTCGTAGACTGGAGTGGTGTGTCTGAGTAGTCGAGTACTGTGTCATAGAGTGGAGTACCATAACGTGGAATACAGGGAGTTGCGTAGAGTGTCATTCAGTGTCGTAGAGTGGCATAGAGTGGAGTAGAGTGTTATAGAGTGGAGTACATAGAATGAAGTACAGTTTCAGAATGGAGGGTTGTAGAATGCTGTAGAGTGGATTA
The DNA here is from genome assembly GCA_963921515.1 of Calotriton arnoldi. Classification (NCBI taxonomy): domain Eukaryota; kingdom Metazoa; phylum Chordata; class Amphibia; order Caudata; family Salamandridae; genus Calotriton; species Calotriton arnoldi. The sequence goes on from CAWUFW010021183.1 coordinate 117,088, forward strand.
GAACGTCGTAGTGTGGAGTGGCATAGAGTGTTGTGTTGGAGAGTGTTGTGTCGTACAGTGTCATGGCATAGAGTGGAGAGACATAGAGTGCAGTGGCGTAGGGTAGAGTGGAATGTTGTAAAGTACACTGGAGAGGCATAGAGTGCAGCCGCAAATTGTACAGTAAAGTGGAGTGTCGTGTCATACAGTGGCATGTTGTACAGTGTGTTACAGTGGAGGGGTATACAGCTGAGTGGTGTGTCGTACAGTAATGCTGAATTGCTAAATTGCTCCGATTCCGCCAGTGGAATTAAAAACTCCAGTCTGGCCTACATTTACTTATAGTAGGGGAGTTAAGGTCAAGAAGCTTTTTAAGACACAAGTGTGCACAATTTATATTTTTTGATTTACAAATTTAACATGCCGGCAGCATTTCAAGGCAAATTTACAACTGACCAACAAAGAGTTAAAATTGGCATATTAAATGTAAAAACAGGTTGTTTTGTCCTTTTGACATCCATGCATGTCCTGGGTTGCTATATAGCTGTTTCCAATTTCATGGTATAGAATTTGCTGACATGAGAGCTAAAAGAAAGCATTGCTTGTATCCTCATGTTTAAAATTGGACATTTAGAGAGGCTGTGCTATTTTTGCACATGCAACTGATTTACAAAAAAGTAAATTATGCCAGCCTAATTCTGGAAATGGTTTCCAGGCTTAGGGGAGGCTATAAGCAGTGTGCAACCTGTTTATCAGGTTGAAACTATGAAAAGATCCAAAAATCTCCTATCCAGGTTAAAAGAAACAGGAGGAACTATGTACAAATAGGATTCCTTCAATATTCACAAACACACATGCAGTGTCCTAGCCATGCTTATTCTCATTTCTAAACTTGCACCCAATTTAACTACATTTACACTATGGAGAAAATAGTTCCTTTGGAAAATAAAAGGAGAAAAATGTTTTTAGAAAATTCCACAAATTTCCTAATTCTTCACATGCAGAATCGATTCTTGTATTTTTTTGAATGAGCTGTCTGAGCATGACTATGTTATTGTTTGCCTCTTTACTATATTCATACACATACATCCCTGCAATTCAATACATTTCTTTTAATGCTAATATTTGACATTACCTACTCATCTGGTTCCACATCCCATTGCTTATTTGATAAGTGAATGTACCCATTCACTAATACTGTTCACCACTTCCTAGATCTGTTATCTATTTCTATACCTACCATAGGGATCCAACTAGTCAGTCAGTCAAAGTACTTTATTTCGCTAGTTATAAACAAACAGCATAAAAGTATTTAATCAACAATAAAAACAAGAGATACATTATATAAACACTTAAAAATTCAGATCACTTCTATAAAGTGATTAAAACATGTTAAGACATGTAATTTACATAAAATTGTCCTCATGATTGACATTTACGTGCCTTTATAGCACTTTGAAAAAACAGAGCCAAGCAATAGCAGGTATACTGATCAGGCAGCTGCTTTAAGAGATAAAGGGCTGGTCGACATTGCCGCAGTCTGAGTGTCTGCAATAAAGGGCATAAAAATCTCTTTCTCTCCTCTCTATAAAATGTGCAAAAAAATTGCAGATATAGATAAATAAATCCGTATTTGTAAAGCGCGAACTACTCACCCTTATGGGTCTCAAGGCGCTGTCACGGAAATTAAGTGAACTATTGCCCAGAGTCAAAAGGTGCTGAGCTGCTGCCGGGGATCGAACCGTGAGCTCTGTGCTCCGAAGTCGGCTGCCCTGGCTGCTGCACCACACCTCTCCAATGAATAGATATAGGGTCACAGAGGAAAGGAGCCAAAGCTTTCAATAAGTGCATATTAGCAGGATAACCAAGCATCAGTGGAATATAAATCATACGGAATCTTATCAATAAAAATCTGTGGTAATGATTGGTCAAAAACGATAGGTAGTTTAGATCAAGTGAGTTTGTTCTAAGGTCTGAATAATATTGTCGTACCCTAGGTTTGAGTTGATTAATTTCCCACATCTCCTTATCCTGTTTTTCAAAGAAAGGTTTTTTCAAATCAGACCTCGAGATAGAAAAACAGGTTATTGGATTCCTCGATTAACTTTGGATATCCAATAGTATATAAACTTATCTTAACAAATTGCAACCATTTTATTTTGCTGCACCCATCTAGTTTTAGACAATCTAAAATAAGATCTAGCGTCAACTTTAGGGTGTTCCTCCTCCATATCGAGTGCCAGAGTGCCAGAGAAGAGTGGGGGGGGGCAAAAAATTGGTCAGAGTCACGAGGAAGATCTAATTCAGTGTGGCAAGTAATAGAAGGACAACATTGTGGAACGCCTAAAAGACGTTTCCAAAATGTGTTCTCTATTTGTTGTAATCTGCAAACAGAAGCAACTTCCCACACTGCTGCACCATAGGTTGCGACTAAAATTGTTTTTGCTTGGTATACTTTTTTAATGGTTTCTATTGGCTTAGACCCTAGTTTCTTAATGAAACTGAAAATGCCCCCCAAACTTCTTTCCATCATAAGAGCTCGATTTTCTACCATATTATGTAACCCCGGGCGGAGACCTCCGCTCCGCCCGCGGAGTGTGCGGAGATTTGCCTTCTCCGCGTTCCGCGGAGAAGGCAAATCTCCGCACACTCCACAGCGGAGGGGAGTTCACCAGCCCCCGCCTCCACCCCCCTATTAAGAAGTAAGTTAATATTAATTAAAAATAAAGTTAAAGCCACTTACCTTTGTACTGCGGCGTCCCTGGGCTGCCCTCCTCCTCTTCCTCGCCATACCGGTAATGCTTGAGAAAACTGTGCATGCGCGTGCGCCCGCGCATGCGCATTTCTCGCAAGAAATGCGCGGGCGCGCGCGCATGCGCAGTTTTCTCAAGCATTACCGGTTCGGCAAGGAAGAGGAGGAGGACAGCCCGGGGATGCCGCAGTACAAAGGTAAGTGGTTTTAACTTTATTTTTAATTAATGTTAACTTACTTCTTAATAGGGGGGTGGAGGCGGGCAGCGTAGCGGAGCAGAGCGGAGTTCCACGGAGTTTGTTTGCAACTCCGTGGACCTCCGCATAGCCCCCCTATGCCCCCTACGCCCGGGGTTAATATTATGCCACGAATTTGTGGAGTCGAACAGTACCCCCAAGTAGGACAACAAATCTACTACTTCCACATTCCTTCCTTCGACATTCCACCTTGCTTGCAATCTCGATCTGGGTCCCGCCACAAGTACAAACAATTTGGTTTCATTGACTTTCAGGTCTAACTTGCTCATAAAGCTAACATAAGTGTCTAGTAGCCTCTGCAATGAGTTCCCTGTTCGAGCCAGCAGAACCGCATCGTCTGCGTAAAGAAGTATAGGTACTCGAGCTGAGTTAATAATAGGAACATCGCTCGTGGTCCCCACCAATGCTGCCTCCACACCATTCTTGTAAAGAGAGAATAGAAAGGGAGCAAGGACGCAGCCCTGCCTTACGCCACGAGCTAAGGGAAAAGACCTGGAACACTTCCCCTCTCTCCCCATGCGTATGCAGGCCTCTGCTGAGGAATACAATTCACAAATAAAATTAATTATAGTTCTATCTATCCCCATTTCGGTCATTATGAGCCAGAGCTTTGAATGAGCCACTCGGTCGAAAGCGGCTGACAGGTCCATGAAGGCCATGTAAAGCTGACCCTTTTTAGCCGCCGTATATTTGGCAATCAAGAGGTCTAAATTAAGACACTGATCCACTGTTCCTTTGGTCTTCCTAAACCGGTACTGCATTTGGATTAATATATTGTTCTCTTCCGCCCACGACTCTAGCCTATTTAGCAACAGTCGACCCATCAATTTTGCTGTGCTATCTAACAGCGAAATTGGGTGATAATTTTTCACTAGTGCCTTGCCCCCCTTTTTAAAAATCTGTATTATCACGGATTTTTTCCAAGAGTCAGGGGGGTTAGTTTTGGACACTGTGAGTAATGGGGCCCAGAGCTCCTGGTTGTTTAAGAAAAAGTCAATGGGTACCCCGTCAGGGCCTGCTGCCCTCAAAGTGCTGCATTGATTAAGTGCCAGTTTCATTACATCTAAAGTAAAGAGTAAATGAGGTTCATCCCGTCGAATTTGACAAGGAGTTTCCTCTATTAAAATTTCCTTTTCAATGCCAAAAATCCCGAAAAGTAGCTCACCTAGTCGTCCTCCATCACATGCTGGTCTAATGATGGATCCGACTCTTCCCTCAAGAACGGGGCGTTAATTAAGCGCCAAAAGTCCTTACTATTTTTTAGGGCTGCTGCTTTTATTGATTTATCCCATGCCTCTACTTTTACTTCCCTTAATCTGTTCTCTCTTTCTATTTTATATATATGGCGTAGGGATTTAACCAGCGATGTGTCTCTCGGCTTCATTCGCAGGGTAGTACGAAACGTTTTGAGCGCCTTAGTGCAACGGTCGTTGAACAAGTGCACTTGGCCCCTTGCCATATTACTGCAGGGGCATAACAATGTGTCGTGAATGTTTGTTAAAATTCGCTCAAAAGCTGCAGCTAGATCCTCTGGGTGTGAGAGTGGGTCTAGACAGATTGTAATTTGCTGTGTCATGGTGGTGACTATTCTATGCGTAAAGTTGGTATATCCACTTTCTCCCACTTTAATATGATACCATTTTTCCTCGCAATAGGGGGTTTAGGAATTTGTTTACCTGATATAGAGATCTTCCCATCCCAGGGTATTTGGCAGCTAATTGCTGCGTGGTTGCTAAAAGGATAAATTGTTGTCTTAATGGAGAAAGCCTGAGTTCTTAGGTGTTCAGAGGCCAAAATATAGTCTACCGTTGTCCTAAAGGATCGGGCAAAAAAAGTATAGTCTATTCGACCTGTACTGGCATCTACTGTTTTTATTATCTCTAGGTTATGGATCAATAATAATCTATTTAGGGAATTGCCATAATCATTATGAACGAAGTGGCAAATCGGTTCTCCTTGATCATCCGTGAAACCACAAACAGGAAGGTGTGACCTATTACACGTGTGAATATTAAAATCCCCCATCCATAAGATATCTAGTGGAATAGGGTTACCTTCTTGTAGTTGATGTATATCTTTCTCGATTATATCTATTATCCCCACCATATCACCAGCAAAGTTATTGTTATACAGGTTAATTAGGAGGCAATCCCTTCCTTGGCTCCCTTCACACAATAAATTGTGATAATAGGACGAAGTGTTTGTAAACCTTTTACCTTGATCCCACTACTGCAGGCTACTAGACTAACCAGGCCCCCTCATGCGTGACCTGTTCGTGATGGTAGTGCCAGGGTCTGGTAAGATCTAAACCCATCTATGCTGATTGTTTTCACCTCCCAAGTTTCTTGGAGACACACAATATCATGGTTTAGAATGTTTTGTGTCCATGCGTGAGCCTGTGATTTCGTCCTGTCTCCCACTATATTCCATGAGAGAAACGTCAGAATGTGCTGTTCAGGAGCCTGGATAAATGTTGTCATACAAGGGAGGGCAGTATTCGGGGTCTGTACTACCAATTGATTAGGGAGTCAGTCACACGCTTCCAGGTCACTTAATGGATCTTATCTGTTTTTCAGTTGCACCGATGACCAATCAGCATAGTGCCGATTTTGTGGTACGTTAGATGGAGGCCTTGCCTGTGGGTTATTAGGGTGCCTTCTTGGTTCTAAAGGTTTATAAAAGAAGCCAAGCCGCAGTACGAAAATCTGCTGCAGTGTTCACGGAACCCGCTACACAGGATGCAATGTCGCACCCCCTTACTGGCATCCCACAGGATGAACATCATTGATGCAAGGGAAGGCACTGTCCCCACATTCATCCACACATCCACACAGGAATGACGTAAGACATTACACAGCAGTGCGTCACTAGATGTTTATTTGCACATCCAGTGCAGTCATGCAGCTGGAGCGGTACAGGGCAATGCTGTGCACACCACACAATATGGGCCCATGGAGGGCCAGCCAGTGTCCATCCCGGGATGACCTGTACTGCGGAAGAGGAAGGGTACAGTCCGCAGTCTGTCCGCCGTGTCATTGGTCGTCAAACAGCATGTGACAGTCCATGTCGCTGTCCAAGGTGAGTGCCTCGGAGTGTATCGGGGGTCAGTGGTAGGTCTTGAGGCCATGTGCGGCACCAAACAGAAACAGGCAAGGTGGCGGGAATGCATGCTAGTGCCTGGTCCTCCTGACCACAGTCCCATCCACGTCCTCATCCCCGGGTGTGCCCTGCCCCACCTGTGGGTGTTGCAGTGCTGGATGCGGCACTGTGTGCCACTGACTCATCAGGGGCCGGAGGAGGATTGTCGGCCGCACTGTGTGGCAGTGACACATCAGGTGCCGGAGTGGATACGCCTGCCGCACTGTGAGGCATTGACCCCCCCGGGGGCAGAGATGTGGATGGTGTGGGGGCAGCAGCATTCATCATCGCCACGCCTTGTGGCAGTAATGCCATGACGAGGACATGCAGGGCACGGTAGATCCCAGCTACATTTCGCTGATGTGCAGCGGCGGCTGCCATCCTTTCCCCCTCCACCCGCACCATGTCCTCCATGAGCCTCCGCATGTGTGCCAGCTCAAGGCTGCCATCGCTTGGGCCACTGTGAGCGTCATGACTCCAGAGATGTCAGTCAGGGCTCGCTGGAGACCATGGGGTGGACATAGACACCCAAGGATGGCGTCCAGTTTGTTAGACATGAGCTCGAACCCCACCCGCACCTGCTCAGCCGTCTCCCTCTGGCCCTCCAGCACACGGCGTTGGAAGGCCATTTGTTGTTCCTGGGGGTCTTGGGAGGGTGCTGGGGCTGTGGGTGCCTCCTGCTGGGTGGTTTGGCTGGTGGGTGGGGTCTCATGGATGTAGCTGGGCTGCCCTGATCTTGGAGGTGTGTGGCGGAGGTGGTCAATGAGGTCCTGGATGGTTTGGATGTCGATGCTAGTGTTGTCCTCCTCCTCCTCCTCGTCATCAGTGAAGAGTGGCTGTGACTGCTCTGCAGGAGGTGTTGAAGATGCCCCTGCGATGTGAAGGGGAGATGGTGTATTACAATGTGTCCACATGTATGTAGCCGCATTGTACAGGTTGACATTCAGACAGCATGGCATTGTACATTGTGACAGTGTGTGGGTCTGGGCGAGGACCCAGAGTGATTGTGGGTGTGCACTGTGCCCTGCTTGCTTGTGCATGTGTGCCATTGTGGCCATCTCCCCCGTCCCCCAGTACCTGGTGGTCACTCACCCTTTTGCGGTTGTGTTGTGTCCTGTCGAGCAGTGTCCGGTCCCCGACTCTGGCCACAGTCTCCACACTGATGACTGTCGACACCAGCTCCTCCATGTCATTCAGCTCCAGCTGTGGCGCTGGGCCCCCACCTCCGGTCTGCGTTGCTGCCTTCAGGTTGGCGGAGAGTTTATCCTTGGTCTTCCGCTTGATGTCATTCCATCGCCTCTTGACCTCGTCCATTGTCCGCTTGTGCTCTCCGACGGCATTCACCTTGTCGACGATGTCCTGCCATATTCCATTTTTGGTGCCCAATGACACGTTGGAGATGACGAAGAGTTGTTGATGGTATTCCATCACCTCCGTGACTATGATCCTGTTCACCTGCGGACTGAACTTGGTCTTCCTGGTCTTCTTGTCCTTGCCCTTCCCTGTCCCCGAGGTCCCAGCCTGGTCGTCCGGGGTGCTTGTGGGGTTGCGCTCGTCCTCTGAGCCTGCTCCGGCTGCCTCCATGGTGCTTGTGTGTTGGTCAGTTTGTGTGTGGGTTTTTTTTCTGCTTTTATGGAGGTTTTTGACGCCTGCCAGGTGTGTGTTGCAGGCCTGGCGCTGCTTGTCGCTGGTTTCCTCATCGCGCTTTGGCCCATCGCGTGTTTTTGGTGTTGTGGTTTGTGTTTTTATCTCCATCGTTGTGGTTGTATCGCGGACTTTGTCCGCGGTTTCGCAGAACTATCGCATGGTACCGCCTTGTTGTGAATTCCATGTTGACACGGGGTTATTTTCCCGTGATAGGCTGCGTTATTGAAAGTTGCGTTACGCTACTCTTGCGGTAGTTATCACACGTTCTTGTGAATATACCCCTTTGTTTAAACCCAGAGATAAGAGCAGTGCAACGTATGTGTTCAAGGAATGGTTCTAGGCAAAGCATGAACGGTAAAGGAGAAAGGGGGCAACCTTGCCTTGCACCTCTGTGTAAAGTAAAATAAGGAGAATAACAACCATTGGCAAAAACACTAGCACAAGGGTCGGAGTACAATACTGAGATGAATGAGATACATTTTGGGCCAAACCAGTGAATAGTGGTAAACATGAATTGCCAGTTAATGCGATCAAAAGCTTTTTCAGCATCTGAAGATAGGGCTGCAAGAGTAATATTGCTTTTACTAGCCAACACAAGACTGTTAGAGAACATCCTAGGAAGTCTGTCCTTGAAGAGCCAGCTTGATCAGTTTTGACAAGAAGGGGTGCAATAGTTTCTAGACAAGTTGCAAGGATTTTAGCAAAACATTTGCAATCATAATTGATCAATGAAATGGGTCGGTAGTTTTTGCAGAGGGTGGGGTCTTTTTCTGGCTTGGGGATGATAATCAAGGCTTCTAAAAAAGAGCCATTTGCTTTCAAACTCAAATGAAAGGAAATATAAAGCTCTAATAATTATGGGGCAAAAAATGCAAAAAGGGAGGAAATTAGTTTGATAGAAAATCCATCACGGCCAGGTGCCTTAGCTTTTTTTAAAGATTAGATGGAGTCTAAAATCTCTTAGAGCATAATGTCAGCCTCTAGTTTCACAAATATATTAGAAGGGAGAAGGGAGGTTTAGGGAGACCATTAAAGAAATGTTATATATTAGGTTCTGATGGGGTGGTATCTTCTGTATATAGGGGGTCATTATGATGGCGGAAGGACCGGCACTGCCAGCCGTGCGGTGGCGATCCCTACGCCATCGAACGTGGATTCTCCGCCTTCCAGATTAGGATGGCGGGCGGATCCAGACCACGACCGTGTCGGGCGCAAAGAGCGCCCGCCACGGAACCGCCACAGGCAATCGTTCCGATTGCCTGACGGAGCGGTCTGCATCCCTAAAATGGTGGCTGGCCTAGCAGGCACTGTCCGCCAAATTAGGATGCTGGCTTCAGCCAGCCTTTCCATAGCGGAGAAACCGCAATGGAAAGGCTGGCGGAGATTGGTTTCGGGGGCCCGTTGCGGGACCCCTTGTGTTGGGGGAGGTGTTGTTGCACTCGGGGTTGTTATATTCCATATAGGTACCCTATATAGGCGCAGGTAGCATTGCAACCTTTCACCTATATTCTTCCCTGCATTACATACATAACGGTTCTTAGGGACTGACCTTTTACCTAGATACAACACTACATTCAGAACGCGGGTTTCCCCCTAGTTTGAATCTCATGCATTATGCATGAGGCTTCTTGGAAGCACAGCAGGACTAACATCTCCTGTATAATATCTCTGTATAAAGGTCAGGCCCGATGTCATCCTTTAGGCCGACACAGTAACACAGCAAGGTAGGACCCCTGGAGAGACCTATGGGTATATATACATCACATCTTGCTTAGAAGGGGAGAGGAGACCGAGACTTCCCGGCTGACACACTGACCAGAGACGCTGAGGTTCCTGAATGCAGACACTCCAGCTCGCAGTGGTCTAACATCCCTCGCAGGGTGTCCATCTCGAGACCAGGACGGGGTCCCATATTCTCTCATTCTCAGGTAATGGGGTTGACTAGATCCTAGAGGGATTCTTGGCATTACACCTACACAAATGCTAGGTACATTCAGGTACATCTAGTTAGGGAGGCATCGTAGGAGTACGCACTTTTTTAGCATGTGTTTTATGTACTTGTATATATTCATGTTTTCTGCAAAATGGTAGAACTTTACTATCCCTTTACTTTCATAGTACTTCTAATCATATATCTCTGCTACTGTCTTATGGTTGTTGCAGCTCATCTATTCTACACCAGAATAACAACTGTTCAATAAATACTTATTGAAAATGCCCAGCCTGTTTATTCTGTGAATCTCTCTGAGACAAACTAAGGGGTCTATTACGATGGCGGTCGGATGTCCACCGTCGGGCCGGCGGTGGTGCCCGCTGGACCGGAGGTGGACATCTGCCCGTGATCGCAACCAAGAAAACCGCCGGTCAAATTAGGATGGCGGTGGTGACCGCGGCGGTGGGAAATTCCGACCACCGCTTTTCCGCCGGTTGCCATCCGCACTCCTGCCTGGCGGACGTAGCAGGACCGGGATAATGGTGGCGGTGCAGAGCAGGCTCCACCGGCATGATTATGATGCCGGCGGTAGCCAGCCTTTCCTCAGCGGTCAAACCGCCATGGAAAGGCATGCAGAGATTGTCTTCCAGGGGCCTGTTGCGGGCCCCCAATGTTTTGGGGGGGTGTGGGTACACTGGGGGGGTACCCATGCTCCCCCCTACATTTCCCTGTACCAGGTGGCAGGCACTGTGCAGTGCCTGCCACGCAGTGCAGGGAAATGCAGGGCATGCTCCTTTGGACATCGCGGCGGAGCTGCGGGCAGCAGCAACCGCCGCAATGTTAAGGCTGCGATCCGACCGCCGCGGTCGGATTTTGACCGCGGGTCATCGTAATTCGACCAGTGGTGATGTCGCGGTCCATGCGGGCGGTCTTTTCCCACTACCATGCCGCCATCGTAATAGACCCCTAAGTGATCACGAGTGACTGAGCGGAAGGTAGTATATTGTTGCCACGATTCTGAGTGATCAGGGTTGTCGTGTTCTGAGGTTGCCAGAATCTATTCTTTCCTTGGTAAGAGGAGATTATAGTGGCACTGTGAGTTAGCTGATACAGACAGGCTAACGTATACGGTGGGGGTGCACGGAATCAGTCCACCACCAATCCCACAGTTTATGTTATCCAAATGCGCAGATCCTGTATAGGTTATATAGGAACTACACGACATGGCGCCCAACGTTGGTTGGGTACTTATTTAACAGTAGAATCTGAGTAGTTCAGTCGTGCTATTCTCAGAGACCCCTACTCAAAAAACACCAGAGACGTCTGGAGTGGGTGGGCACAAACTCCGCCACAGCTGAGTAGGCTAAAAAATCCTATTTATTGGCTGTTGGTTAATCAAGCTTCAAGGACACAGTGTTTCTAAAATTGTGCAAAAACACCTTATCTTAGTTGCCTTGAAAATCTTCTTCCGCTAAAAAAATGACTGAAGACGTGGAAGTCGCAGGTGGAGTTGTGCATAGTTTGCACC
>CAWUFW010021184.1:0-128227 GCA_963921515.1 Calotriton arnoldi
CCTCCTAAGATGTCAATACTTCAAGTGTTAAAATATGTCCAGCACAAAAGAGTCAGTCCAAAGTCACAGACAAGGATTAAGTTAGGAGTCCAAAGTGTAAATACCTCCACGTTCTAAAGGTCAGACACACCACGGTAATGAAGATCAGAATTGGCTAGCAGCCCGTTGTGCAAAGAGTGGACACCAGACGTACTTTGAGCAGACGCTCCCAGTTCCTTTTCTTCTTACCCAGCACAGTGAGGAAAGCTGTGCGGACGGGGGGGGGGCGGGGTTGGGTGGCCCTGCCTCTTCTTGTCACTGATGGGCACAGGACGGGCCCACCGGGTTTGCACTGGTGCTTTTCAGCGCATCAGGAAGAAGCCACGCCCCCTCGAGGCAGACTCTGTAAGCGCCTCTCCTGTTGCTTTTCACGTTGGGGGAAGGACTCCTCTGATGTGCTGTGGGTCCAGGGAGGTCAACTACCCCACAGCTGCAGCTAGGTTAGTCAGATCATTCCATTTATACTATTGGCCGTTGGTGCAGAAAGAACCCAGAGCACACCTGGGTGTCCCAGGGGAATTTCGATCAAGTAGGTGGGCAGCCTATACTGTGTAGGCATTCTGGAAATTCCCATCCCGGGGACGTGGAGAGGCCTCAAGGCAGTGTCTGTGTGCAGCAGTTGAATAATCCAGCCAGTGCCATATAATGCTGAACAGTATTAGTGTGGAGGGCCCACTCGTGGTATTCAACGTCTAGCAGGTTTAAAGCAGGCCAAATGTAGAGGGAGGCCTATCAAGCACAACCCCGTAGCATCGGACGACGATACCGCCTCCAGCCCGAGCCTCGCGAACTGTGTCACCCGACCAGCGGGTGTGCTCTAGTAGACTGCTCACGTCTCCAGGCCCTGGGGCAGCACAGAAATTGGTGCTGGGTCCGCTCTGGGGGGCCAGGAGTTCCAACGCAAGTCTTAAGCATGTAGGTCGGGCTGGAAAGTCCGGGATCGAGAAGCCGGGGGAAGTAGCCGTCACTCCCTTCCAGCCATCCTCTCGCTGCCTCAGCAGGCTCCTCAGGGAACACGGATGCAGTCGGTGCAACCTGGGCTACCCGGGCATTGGATCACCTCCAGAGGAGCCAAGGTATTCAAGGCCGGTCCAGTGTTTTAGTAGGTAGGATCAGCGAGCCGAGGCAGGGTCCGGCTGACGATGCCAATGCTGACCCCAAATCAACAAAGACAGCTCCACAACAGGTCCTTTGATGTCCCCAGTGGCCTTCTCAGAAGTGCAGGGTGTCACGGAGCAACTTAGCAGTAAAGGCCTGGGGCCACAGCAGGCACGGAGTGGCGCTCCTTACTCACTCAGGCGGGCTTGACACGTAGGTAGAACCATAGAGGCTGAAGGAAGTGGAGACTTAAGAGAATGCAGACCATTATCCCAAATGATCCTTTTAAAACGTCCCTTTTTGGTAGAGTGTGGGGAGTATGAAAACACTCTCTGTAGTGAGAGTTGCAACAGTGCTGTGTCTCTTATGAGATTGCTTCTCTTTGAGGAGTGTGAATGTTCTTTAATATGAGTCTGGTATTTTACAACCTCCCCCTGCCCAAGACCTCTCTCACCCTCTTCAGCCAGGCATAAATGGGCTAGAGGTCTGTTTCTGAAAGTTACTCCCCAACCTAACTTCATGTAGAGAATACAATCTTTGTCCTGGTTGGCACAGCGTTGCTAGGGTTCAGCATTTTTAAATGCCTGGCATGTACATGAAAATGGGATTTGGGCATCGGAGTCAATCAATAACAGAACAAAAAGAAAAGCAGTGAGCAATACTAGTGCTGTATAAATTGGCTTTATAGCAGAACACATTTCTTTAAATAAAGGGTTACTCTGAATTACTAAATAGTTTGTGTTAATTGTCTTTGAGCCTTTAATTCTGAGGTGTACAGCAGAGCGTACATCCCTATGTGTACTGTACTCAAGCAGACATGTGTATTAGCATTTCGTGTGAATAGATTAGAGAGTGCAAGCGTATGGCCATGTGAGCTTGTGTAAGCAATGATTGTGTACGGAAATATAGTTGTGGGAACATTGTGCATGTGCTGGTTTATGAGCATATGTATATATGGGTGCACAAAAACATAGGTAGATTAGGAATGAACTGGAAAACAGTGTCTCTGTAACATGGAGGTATCTGCTAACATTAGATTTAAAGCATAGTCTGAAAGCCCTTTGATAAGATATAAAAGTCCTTCAAGTAAAATGCTCCACACGCTATAAATTCACAAAATAAGAACAGAGTGGGGTGTGGCCAGGGAGGCCAAGATGGTGGACAGCTTCTAATAACACTCGGGACCTTCTCTGCCATCTGGGCTCCCCAGCCACCCACTGCAGCTATCCTGTGACGTACCTGCCCTCCTGTAGCTCACTGAGTGCCTGCTGAGCACGCAGCCTGTCCCTGGCGTTACTTTTGCACTGCTCATGGTGGTGGATGCAGAGAGGAGGAGCGGCTGGAGATGTGGTTGGTGCCGGTGCAGCCTGCAGCCGCCTGCAGCCCAGATTCTCCAGGCCTCCCTAATAACTGGGGCCGATTGGGCGACCTATTTGCCATGGCCGCCAGATATGTGGGATCCTGCTGGACCAGGCTGGGTGGACTCCTGCACCGGATTGGGCCTAGCTATGACGGCGCCCCCACATTTTTGCTGGGTGAAAACCCTTTTGAGGCCTGCTACTTCGGCACCTGCCTTGCAGCCCCACCCGGTGTTGCAGGCTCTCTGGGGCTCTTTTGGAACCCTGAGGCGCCGGTTTGACAGGGAGCCTGTAGTGGGCTGCCCCTCCCTCCCATCTTGCTTGCAGCACACCTCTCACCAGACTCTACCCGGACCCTGCAGTGTGGGGGGCCCGGCTGCTCATGCTGCCCCGCCATAATTGAAGGCAAGCAGGCGAGTGGCCCCCCGACGAACAAGTGGCTGCCCTGTCTCTGGTGGTGTAGGCGGAGGACCCCCCCGGCTGGGTGCTCCTGAGTCCTCGTCGGCCCTGTGGAGCTGTGTGGTGACATGCTGTGGTTGAGGCGACTGGTGTCGGCCCTCATTCCTTGTCTTTTATGCCTCTGGGTCTGTGAACTAGCCCGCCCCGCCCTGGTGGCCTTTCCCCTTCTTGGAATGTAGGGTTTCTCCTGGCAAGGGGCCAAACAAATGGGGTTGGGCTGTCGCTGCCACCCCCATTTAAAATTGTACACCTCCTGGGGAATCTGGCAGTGCGTGCGCCTGGAAGCCTCACAAGCACCATGGTCAAGGACAAGGGCATGACTCTGCATACGCAGTTGCTTATTGACAAATTCCCAACTCTGGTGGCAGCCCACCCTCTGACTCTGTGGGAGTGTGCCACCTGGCAACTACTGTTGTGTTGACCATCCTTCAGGCCATCCAGACCTCCTGGGAAGCGATGGAGGTGAAAGTCGGAGAGGTGTGGATGGATGAGGTGCTCTTGCGCCAAGACCTTTGAAACATCGCTGGTAGAGTGTCCACGGCCGAGGTATGCATCACCCACTTAGAGGATGAGGTCGCCAATCTCAGGATGTCGGTTACTGGGCTGATTACCACCACATGGACCCTTGAAGCCAGAGCCAAAGATGCCGAAAATAGATCTCGTCGCAACAACCTCCGCTTTATGGGGTTTCCTGAGAGGGCCAAAGTCTCTGGCCTGGAGCTCTTTCTAGACGCCTGGCTCAAATCCTGGATCACGGATTGCACATTCTCTCCTTGGTTCGTGATAGAGATGGCTCACAGTTCCCTGCCCAGCGTCTGCCTCCTGGAGCCCCCCTCCCAGACCCATGATTGCACGGATCCTTAATCATTGAAATAGAGATGTGATCTTTCAGGAGGCGCACAAGAAAGGGGCTCTTCATTTTGACTTGAGTCGAATCACGATTATTTTTCCTGACTATACTAAATTGGATTGTCTCAACACAAATCTATCAACACAGTTAAGGCCTAATTGAGGGACCTTGCCCTGCCCTACATGCAGATTTATCTGGTCAAACTGAAAGTGATTTGCAACTCTCACACTCATTTCTTTGAGCCCCGAGGAGGAGTGGGAGTGGGCCGTGAGTGTTGCAAGCTCCGCCAACATGATCATCTGCTATATCGTCTGGAGGACCAGGAACCTCTGCTGCTTCGACGGACTGGACCGCCGGCAACTCGGAGGGTCCTGAGGTCTCGAGAGGGTCGCAGACATCACAGAAAATCACCTGACTCTTCGGGGACTGAAGGAGGGTTTTGGCCCAGTACAAGATGACCCCAGGCCCTGGAGTGGGCCACTCCCGGGCGACTTATATGAGATGGCCCCTGTTGGGGACTGAAGGGTGGAACTCCCCCCTCTGGTTGTCTCTTTCTTTTTCTGTTGTTGAAGGGTGACAGAGTTTCTGGCAAAAGTTGATCCGGGGGCCTCTCTATACCTAGGGTTTATTGATCCTTTGTAGGAAGAGACCCACTTCTAATGCCTGTTTCCGTGATGCACGTTCTGTTTCTGGGGTTATGTTGGGACGACAGTTGCTTCTGGGGTGGAAGTGTGGGGAGGGGGGAATGCGAAGTTCTAATTGTTTTCTTGTGTGTTTTTGTTTTGTTGCACACACTGTGCGCTGCGCACACTCGCTGCTGCTTCCCCCCATTCACTTTGTGGCTCCCCCATTGTGACCCTCAGCTCGGGCCCCTGTGCCACTGTTATGGCTAGCTTCCAGGTTGACGTGGAATATCAATGGTCTGCTGTCTCGGATGAAGCATGCTGCTGTCCTTCTTCACGCTAAGAGAACTGGTCTGGTGTTTTTGCTTCTGGAGACTCATCTTCTGGGCACCAACGGTTCCTACTCGTGCAAGTTTGGTTATTAAAGAGCCTACCATACCGGATACACCAGGGGCTCTAGGGGTGTAGCTATACTTCTGCACCAATCATTCCCTCTGGTGGTATTTGGGACGGACTCAGATCCACATGGCCTCTATGTGGAAGTTTAGGGCCAGCCTGTCAATCTTCTCAGTCTATACATTCTGCTCCATTTTCTACCAGAGGACTTCGGGATTTTGTGGTCTTTTCAGGGGACTTTAACTCAATGCACCATCCTGAACTCGATACCTCAGGTTCTCTGGAAGGTCACCTGCAATGAGGAGAGCGGCAGCTGACTTCCTGGATGAAATCTTAAAGCCTTTGTGATGCCTGGCATACTTGGAATGCTTCGGGTGGATCTTCTGTCGCAGCAGCAGGGAAGGATCCTGCACCCAGGCCTCTGCAATATTCATGCTGGGAGATTGAGTGGTGACAGTTGACTGTATTTTACTTCCCTCCTGAAGTCCTAGATGTCAATTTGGCAGCAAGGCGGCCCTCCGTGAAATCAGAATATGCCTGCCATTAGGACAATTTTTATAGTTTGGTGGGGCATTGGGAATATCGATCCACTGCAACCAGACCATCTAAAGTATTGCTTTTTGTGTTGTCCCTAGCCCAGCAAAGACTTTGTTTGATGTCGATTCAGAGTTGGAAGCTGAGATGTTCCATGATCGGGGTGGCGTTATCTGCGGTGGTAGTGCAGTGGATGGTTTCCTTGTAAATGGTGGTGAGTCCACCTCCAGGTTTGTTGATGTGGTCTTGGTGTTCTCTATCTTGTAGGCATCAGGCATAGCTGAGGCGAAGTCGGGCATGATTGGGGTCTCGTTAGGAAGATGACATCTGGGGTGAGGAAGGTGATGATGTCCCAGATCTCGGTAGCGTGCTTGCAGAGAGATCATGCATTGATCAGGAGGCAGTGGAGATGGTCTGGGGTGGTCGTGGTTGCCGTATGTGCTGGTGCTCCGGTGTTGCAGGAGATGAGGCAGTGCCGACAGGTCCCACCGTACATTGGGGAGAGGTGCGGCAGCAGCTGTTGTTGCTGAGTCTTAGGTCAGGTCTTGGAGCTTGAGCGGCTGAGTAGCTCCGGGTGGTGGGAGAGCCAGGGTTCCTGGTGCTGGGTGTGGTCCAGGCACAGACTGGCACACACAGGCTTGCCTTTGGTGCACCTTCGCTGCACCAGTGGCCACGCTGCAGCCTCCATAAGTAGGTCCTGTTAGAAGGGCGGGGCAGGCTAGAGGCGGGAATCGTAAGGGAAGGAATGGGGAAAAACTGCGGGAATAGGGAACGGGCAGCAGGGGAGCGGCAGAAAAAAAACACAGAAACCGCAATGATAGCAAAACAGATACAGTAACAGAAAATAACAAAATTATTACAAAAGTATAACAAACGTAAACAGCATAGATCGTGCGAAATAAGTTCGAGGGGCTAAACAATAGCAGTAAAAGTGATTCAATAGCAACAAAAGCAACAGGGAATACAAAAAATACAAAAGTGATAATGGCTACGCTGGGGAGACACCAATGTTAACAATAAGCAGAATTACAGAAAGAATGAAATGATGGCTGCAGAACAGGCGAGACCGCAGCAGCGAGGGAGAGCTGGCATGAGGACCATATGTCTGTTTTTATGCTCCATGTCTTCCGACAAGTGAAAATCTAAAGCTCCCATTTAAATGCAAGTAAGAAATGAAAACTACTTTGATGGAAAGAGGACTCTGCAGGTGCTGTGGAAGCAGGGTGCCTTGCTGCACTTTGAGCTGCAGGGTAGAGAGAGGCAATGTTAGTGAGTTGGTGGCACCTTAAGGCTGTAGAGAATGCAGACAGGAAAGGGAGTAGTCCCCAGCATGGATGATGCTGCTGCAGAAGAAGTGCATGGCATCTCTTAGCTGTTACTTCTGTTTTTGTATTATATTTTATTATGAGATGGTGTGATACATAAAGGGAGCCAGTGGGAGAATGCCAGAGGGTGGTGTTGGGGGCGAGGGGAGGCGCAGATGAGTAACCAGCTGGTGTATTATGCAACATACTGACTAAGCCTTACCAATGCAAATTATATAGCGGAAAAATATGAACATCTGAGATAAACCAGTGGGCTGATACAAATTGTGATGGATATCCCAGCCAACCAATGCTTGAAGGGGCTTACCCAATCTAGCCAATGGCTTAACGGATGTATTGTAGTGAGAACTAAAACAGGTGCATCACTTTCTTAAGGAACTTGTGTCTAGCAAACAATTCTAGCATCTGTTTAAAAGGGCCAACAAGCACTCATATTTCAGCATTCCTAAATACCTTTTTGATTTTTTTGTATGGCACACACCACAAAATAAAGCACATCTGGGCACTTATTGGCTCTTAAACAATACTACATACTAATTGTGGTATGTAATTACTGATACGCCTACAAGAACAGGAGCTTCAGAGCTAAAGGGAAAAGTTTTGACTGCTTTTCTAAAATGCAACTCAGTAGGCTTAGGCTTCATATCTTCTGTCTGAGAGTTCCATAACTGTGGGCTGGAAACAGCAATCCTGCAGTCCCCTTTCTAACAGAGCGTGGTTCTTGGAGTTTCCAAAAGCATCTGGTCACCAGACATCAGATCTTGTGCTGGTCGATATCATGATAGTTTTTGCTCTAGATAGACTGGCTCAAATACCCTTTGGGCATTTAAACAGCACACATGCAAGTTAGCCAAAGAAGAGAGAGAGTGAGGGACCGTCCATGCACTGCCTAACTTGCCCATTGTTAAAACTATCTTAAATGCCATGTCCTGGACTAATTGTGTTCATTCAGCCTGTCCTTTTGGGTAGCCTTCCTTGTATGGAATTGGTGTGGCCCAATTTTTAATTTATAAGTAATCATACAGTTGCTTAGTGATGCTTAACATCCAGATAAGTTGGTGTTGGTTGGAGTTGCCACAAGCAGAGTAAAGCTGATCCTACCCAGTCCTTATGTGTACCTCAAAATTGAGGTTTGCATCCTTACCACTCCTAGCTGATTTCGAAAAGGTGGGGAGGGGAGACAAAATGTTTCAGGGGGTTTAAGAATGTTGCTTGTGGCTTGAATCTTATGAATCAAGCCCATAACTTGGACCTGGGCTATATCCACATTAAGTGTCAAACCCACTACATTTTAATCAGTGTACAATGTCCTCCAAACATATTTATTGTTTTTTAAGGTAAAGCAGCTTTAATGTATAACAAAGAATAACATCTCTTGGAAAGACCAATATAAATAACTAAATAATACACCTTATGAATAAGAAGAGAAGCTGTTTAATTTTCTTTTTAAGTATTAGGGAATAAAGGAAGGGGAAAGAAAGAGAAAGAAAAGAGGGATATGGAAAACACCACCAATGTGTAATAACCTTATTCATTATGATAGAGATTAACAATCATAATATGGCAATGAAAAGACAACCATCAATATTGAATTAGCAGAGAAAAACAGTCTCTTATGGCGGTTTAAAATTTGCAGCGGAAGAACAATTAGTATTACTATGAACAACAGTATCTAAAAATTAAGTTAACTGTAACCAGTATGATTCTCTATTAACAGAAGAATGGTATAATGAAGAAAAAGCAGTATCTAACCTATGATAATGACAAACATTATACCACCAAGCTCTATAAGAAATATTAGATAAACATTTCCAATTAAGTGTAACCTGTTGAAAAGCTAAAGCCAACATTGGATCTAACAGCTTCAAATTATCATAAGATGAATTAAAGTCCTCGGAGAGAGTGCCTAAGAAAAGAATCAGGGGAGATAATGGGGTCTGAAAATGAAAAATTGAAGTAAGTTGGAACAAAACACTCTTCCAAAACGTAGTGGTGGGAGGACAATGAAATAATAAATGCATAAGATCTCCATTAGGATGCTCACAGGACCAACATCTCGTAGTTGAAGTGGTAGAGAACTTAGCCATATTGGAAGGGGTAAGATAAAGCTTATGATATAAAAAGAACATTGATTGTGAGGTAGAGGCTGTTGTAGATATTTTGTGAAGTCTACTCCATACTTTATTCCACAAAAGAGTAGTCCAGGTACAGCCCAAGTCAGTTCCCCACTGAAGTTCCACTATAGTTTTAGATCTTGTGAGAGTTGAAGAATGTAAATGTTTATAGATAAGAGAAGCCTTGGGAAGAGAGGTAAGAGCAAACCTGAGAAGGGGTTGCAAAGGTATTGAAGATGAGAGAGATGGTGGCGAATAAAGAACACCCAGAAGAATATTAACCAGGAGAAGATATTTAGGTAAAACAAAAGCTAGGACCAAGAAACAATTGCTGAAGTTGTGAAAAAGAGATTGGAGCCTCACTAGAGAATACATCCTTGACCCATACTATACCCTTTTGTCTCCCCGATTTCCAAAATAAGGATCTATTGTTAATAGTGATAAGATTGTTGAACCAAAGAAGAGACTGTAGGAAAGAGTTACGAGTATCTATTTGGGACTGATAATAACGTTTTAAGAGGATGTAAGATTGTTTGAAAAGTGGAGAGGACATAATAGAAGTTTTAGAAGAAAAAGACAAAACGTCTCTAGGAGAAAAAGGAAGAAGAAAATAACATTCAATATCTAGCCATAATGGAGTAAAGGGAGATCGTGACAAAGAAGTCCACCTAGAAGCTTATCTTAAACCAAACGCTTTATGGTATAGTCGGAAATCCGGAAAATGAAAACCACCCTCCTGTTTAGATTTACGAAGATAAGTAAGGGAAAGTCTAGCCTTTTTATTACTCCAAAGGAATTTAGATAATCTGGAATCTAAGTTTTTAAAGAAAATAACAGGGATATACACTGGAATCATAGCTAAAATATATAGGCTAATGGGCGAAATCATCATTTTGTTGGAGTCAAGATGACCCCACCAAGAAAGAAACAGAGGATTCCAGGACGAAAGAAGTTTGTCAACCCTAAATAAACAATCTTTTGTATTTACCTGAATACAGTCCTTAATGGAAGAAGTAAACAAAATACCTAAATATTTAATTTTGGAAGAATTCCAATAAAAACCGGTAGGTATAAACGATTGTTTAAAACAGAATTTTGTAAGTGGAAGGATTTCAGTTTAATATGAATTTATCTTATAGTCTAAGACCAAAGAAAAAATAGCTATTTCATGTAGCAGAGCTGGAACAGAATGGTCCGGATTAGAGAGGAAAAGAAGTATATAATCTGTGTAAGCAGAAAGCTTTAATTGATTATCTTCATAACGAAATCCATGAATTGTAGAGTTGTTTCTAATAATACAGACAAGAAAGCTTCTAGAGCCATTATAAATAAAAGAGAAGATAATGGACAGCCTTGACGAACGCCACGCTTCAAGGGAAAATAATTATAAACTTTCCCATAACACAAAAACTGATCCCCTGGGGGATTTATATAATCAAGAAATAAGCAAAATGAAATGAGGACCCAACCCATGCCATGAAAGAGCCTTACGTAAAAAGGACCAATATATGCGATTGAATGCTTTCTCAGCATCTATAGATATCGCCGCTAAAGGATACGTTGAAGAAGAGGCTTTATTCAAAACAATCTCGAGTTATCAGATGCAAGCCTACCTTTGACAAATCCAGACTGCTCCTTACCAATTATCATGGGTAAAAAGGGCTCAAGAAGTAAAACTAATAATTTGGTGAAGATTTTATAATCCACATTAACCTTGGAGATTGTCCTATAGTTTTTACAGAAAGCAGGGTCCTAACCATCTTTGTGAATAAGACAAATCAATCAGGGAATTGTAAGCGCGCTACTCACCCATGAGGGTCTCAAGGCGCTGGGGGGGGGGGGGTTCGCAGATCTGTTTAGCCGAAGAGCCAGGTCTTGAGGGTCTTCCTGAAGGTGTTCAGGGAGGGGGCGTGTTTGATGTCTGCCGGTAGCTCGTTCCAGGTCTTGGCTGCAATGTGAGAGAAGGATCTTCCGCCTGCTCTGTGGCCTCCTGAAAGGTTCCGCCAGCAGATCCAGAACATGAGAAGAATTGAAACAGATGTAATAACCTGGGAAGCAAGAGGCTTGAGAAGTGATGGTAAAATGTAACTGTGTAACCATCAGGACCTGGAGTTTTACCCTTCTTAAGGGACTGAAGAGCTCAGAAAGTTTCTGAAAGAGAGATGTCAATTTACAGAGGAGAGAAATCAATATGACCATAATTACGATTTTTAACATCTTTGAAATGGGCATTAATCTGAACTGGAGAAGGTGGTAATTCGGGGGGTGATCGATGCTGTTTAATGACAGATTTTTTCTTCCTAGAAATAAAGTCTAGAATGTGGCCACGGGCCGCAGCCTTAAAAGTGTCCCAAAGTAGTTGGGGAGAGATGTCAGAAGCTGCATGAATATTAAAAAAGTTTTAAGTAAAATTAATAAAAGCGGTAGTAAAAGCAGGGTCAAGTAATAGTTGTTGAACCTCCTTCTGCTAGACTTGAAATGTACCGGGAGCAGGTCATAAATCTGTAATAGTTGGGGCATGGTCTGAAACCACAATAGGTTCTATCATGTAACTAATAGGATCTTGGAAAAGTAATTTGGAAATAAAAATATGATCAAGTCGGGAAAGGGAACCATGAGGTAGAGAGAAAAAGGAAAATTCTGTACTAGAGGGATTACATACTCTCCATGAATCTACAAGGAGACGTTGGGTAAGGAATTAATGAAATTGCTTATGCATCCTATGGGGTATGGATTTAACTGCCAATTGACGATCGATAAAAGGATCTACTATTTCATTGCAGTCCCCTCCCAAAATAGTCATCATCATATTGCAAATTCTTTTTTGCAATATTAGGCCAAAAGAAATAATCCATTTGGGTAGGACCATAGATGTTACATATGGTTACGGGGATATTATTAATAAGAAGTTTAACAATTAATCATCCACCTTTAGTATCTCATTCTTGGGAAATAGTAACTAAGTGAAGCTTCTTATGACAAAGGAGTATGAACCCCATTCTTTTTCGCGGATGCGGGAGAAACAAAGACAGATCCTACCCAAGCTTAAGAGCTTCTGATTCAGTTAGGTGGGTCTCTTGGGGGAGGACTTGGTCTAGGTTACATTTAGCTAAATGTGATAAGATTCTCTGCCTTTTTATTGGGTTAATAAACCCCTTGACATTCCAAGAAATAACTCTGAATATGAAAACAAATAACAATATATACAAAGACAAGGTCTTCTCAAGAAATCAATTCTACAATCATGTGAAAGTTAAGCAAGATAGAAAGGAAAGAAAGAGAGAGCAAGTCAAAGGATAAATAAAGAGAGAAAAAGAATCTAAAAAATAAGAAAGAGAAGACAGTATATGTCAAACATTGATGACTGCAAAAACATACCTGATAAAGATGAACAGTAGGGTGGGGTCGATGACCGCACAGGGTGAAGACGGCACAGCAAGAGGGAAAAACGCATCAACAGACGAATGAAACAAAACAGGACAATACACTTGAGAACAGGGGACCTGCCAAAAAGAAAGAGGTTTGTAAACAAGCATATCAAATTCAAGTCAATCATAATAAAATAGCATGAGAAAACATATGTAAAGAAGATGAAACAACTAATAGTGTAGGAGAACGCTTTCAGAAAGATCCGAAGGATCATTCATCTTGCAGAAGGACCAGCAGTGTCCATGGGATTAGTGGACTGAAGACAAAGAAAGCCTTGAAGGGCTGCAGAATATGTATAGGAAGTTGTTTTGTTTTGTAGAGGGCAGAGCTAGAAGAAGAGGGGCTTTATATTTTTTTTATCTGCCCATATAGTGACCAAACCAACTGAGACAGTCCAAAGACCAGGATGTGTGAAAACGGAGAAGGTACACCTCCCATTTAAAGTGGATAATAAATGTTCAGTCAGTATGGTGAATGAAGCAAAGGATTGAGGTCTAGAAAATGTAAGGAGACACAAAAACTGTTCATTGACATACAGAGAGTAGCTGCATAAATGAAGGTATATAAATACCCAGCGGTAGCGGCAGCAATCAAAACTCTGCAGGAAGGAGAATGTCAAAAATGCAAGAAGTATATCCACGTAGTCATAAATAAAGAAATACTGCAGAGCATGAGAGAAATTAATATAATGATAAAACGATGCAGCAGAGTCAATAAGACGTTAAAGGGAAATGTGAAGAGTGAAAGTCCTTGAAATTATGCTAAAATTAGCAGCAGAATAAGGCAAGACTTCTGGTAATATTAGGAGAACATTGCAGGCAAAGACGAAAAGTTAATTAAATATTCGTGCTAAGTTAAAATGGCCACCGTTGCTGTGAGGAGAGTTCAGATGGGCATATTGCAGTGCGAAACAGCAGAAGAAATGGCAGCCAAAGGGAAAATCTGGCTCAACAAGTACTCAAACGTAAGAAGCAGGAGCCCATCGTTGATATTCAAACAGGAAAGGACCCGCTGTTGGCAAAAGCTGTCCGGCGACGTGCGGAGCCCTCAACTACGCAGCCATCTTGGCTGGCGGTCAAGCTCTGTCCCCATCCAAACCTCTTTTTAATGTTGATAAGTCATCAGTGTGCCACTGATGCACAAATTAATCTGCATGTCATCTGCATATGAAGGATAATTCAGCCCATTCTCCTTATGGCGGGAAACCAGTGGTTTTTATAACTTTGTTAAGGGGATGGTTGTGTCAGCCTTGGGGGCAAATCCAGCAAAACACGCAATAACATATTTTCCTCATCCACAGAGACACTAGTGCCATCTTGGACCAATGCTTGACTGATATTCATCAAGCTGCTAGTGCAGATCTAGAAAGTGTTGGAGCTGAGAAGCAACTAACTATGCTTTCTATGATCTTCCACAGACAGAGCAACCCTGCTGTTATGAAACACTCCAAAAGGCAGTTGGGGGTGGGGGGGGGGACCTTTTTGTTAGCTACTGGCATAGGCAACGTCATATTCATGGATAAGCAACAAGGAAGGGTTTATAGTGATGCGGTATGCGATGGCGCCTACTCGTGTGTACGTTAGTGTGAAACAATTGTCAGTATATAACGGTGCCACAGGCGGGGGGATAACCCTAAACCCCCAAAGCGGACACAAGGTCACTGAAAATTTGGTATAGCAGGCCTGTGCACACGTAATTCTGGTCTGCAGCACCACACCTGCTGTCTATAGTTCCAACAATTCTGGCCTGGTCTGGCATAGGTAACGTCATATTCATACCTGGTGTGGTGGTGTGTTTTCTTCTTTTAACTCGAGTTTTTCAATAGCTGTGATTTCCACTTACTTAAAGTAGAATAGGTGTACCGAACTCCCCTCAGCCGCCCTCAGAATTGTAAGACTTTAGTCTTCCAGTGGCAGTAACTTGGTATTGCCTTGCGCTTGCTTTCCTGTAGGCTGTTGAAATTCTGCAATCGTTTGATTTAAAATGTTTTAAAACTTTCTGCTCTTTTTATTGCTGGTGTTACAGCAAACAAATGATGGACGGAATGCTGACAATGCAAACATTCTCCCTCAGTCAAAAGATCTGGGTTAAATCCATCGTTCTTTTGCCCACTACGCCACCCCAGTTTGGACCCAGCCATATGCAAATCAGTCTTGACCCTGTGCCCCATGGGAACAGTCCAGACCGAACTGCCAGGCCAGGTCCTCCCTGGACCGGAAACAAGCATCCTGGGACCGGTTTCAGGGTATGTCACCCTTCTTCAGCCAGGCTAGCTTGAATCCAGTGGCACAGTGAGCAAGGGACCCACGTCTGGGCATACCCATCCCCCTTACTGCGAAAAGTGTTACAGCAAACAAATGATGGACGGAATGCTGATAATGCAAACATTCTCCCTCAGTCAAAAGATCTGGGTTAAATCCATCGTTCTTTTGCCCACTACGCCACCCCAGTTTGGACCCAGCCATATGCAAATCAGTCTTGACCCTGTGCCCCATGGGAACAGTCCAGACCGAACTGCCAGGCCAGGTCCTCCCTGGACGGGAAACAAGCATCCTGGGACCGGTTTCAGGGTATGTCACCTTCTTCAGCCAGGCTAGCTTGAATCCAGTGGCACAGTGAGCAAGGGACCCACGTCTGGGCATACCCATCCCACTTAGGGCAAAAAGTGTTACAGCAAACAAATGATGGACGGAATGCTGACAATGCAAACATTCTCCCTCAGTCAAAAGATCTGGGTTAAATCCATCGTTCTTTTGCCCACTCATCACCCCAGTTTGGACCCAGCCATATGCAAATCAGTCTTGACCCTGTCCCCCATGGGAACAGTCCAGACCGAACTGCCAGGCCAGGTCCTCCCTGGACCGAGAAACAAGCATCCTGGGACCAGTTTCAGGGTATGTCACCCTTCTTCAGCCAGGCTAGCTTGAATCCAGTGGCACAGTGAGCAAGGGACCCACCTCTGGGCATACCCATCCCACTTAGGGCGAAAAGTGTTACAGCAAACAAATGATGGACGGAATGCTGACAATGCAAACATTCTCCCTCAGTCAAAAGATCTGGGTTAAATCCATCGTTCTTTTGCCCTCTATCCCACCCCAGTTTGGACCCAGCCATATGCAAATCAGTCTTGACCCTGTGCCCCATGGGAACAGTCCAGACCGAACTGCCAGGCCAGGTCCTCCCTGGACCGGAAACAAGCATCCTGGGACCGGTTTCAGGGTGAATGTATGACATTGTTCTGCATTCTGTCCATCAATTGTTGTTTTTGCATTTGTCACCCCGAGAGGGACGGGTATGCCCAGACGTGGGTCCCGTGCTCTCCATGCCACTGGAGTCAAGCTATCCTGGCTGATGAGGGGTGAAACCCCAAAACTGGTCCTAGGATGCTTGTTTCCAGTCCAGGGAGAACCTGGCCTGGCAGTTCGGGCTGGACTGTTCCCATAGGGCACAGGGTCAAGACTGATTTGCATATGGCTGGGTTCAAACTGGAATGGCATGGTGAGCAAAAAAACGATGGATTTAGGCCCAGATCTCTGTACTGGGGTGAATGTATGACAATGTTCTGCATTCTGTCCATCAATTGTTGTTTTTGCTTTTTATCGCTGGTGCAGGTCAGGGCAGGAGTCATTTTAGATTGTTAAAGGCCTGCAACGCTTGATAGTGTTTGTTTAATTTCTTGGGTGTGGTTTCAATTTTGTTATTGAAATATGCAAATTGCCCTTCATATATGGCTTTCTTGTGGATCAACAGCTGAGTTTGAAACTGATTATGACCATCTTTCAGTTTAGTTTTCCACCATCTTGTTTTTTAAATGCCTGAAGTTGTTTTTTAATTTTTTGCCTATCAGTTTGCGCCCAGGTTGCAATCTTTTTCTGGGTTTTTGAATTTTATTTGGAGTAATATGATTACAGCTATCCAACATCATTTTATTAAAGACACTGCATATTAAAATAACCTCTGGAGCAGATCATTGTAAAGTTTTTCTTTAGCCTTTGTCAATTTCTCTTGTACTGGTTTAAATGTTAATAGTATGTTTTTTCAGCTTTCAGCTGTATTATCGGCGAAGGTAGGCTAGTGCTTAAGATATTTCTTTATATTGAATGCGTGCGAGTCAGTCTTGATTAGCAATCAATTTTAATGTCTGTTAATGAGGGCCAAATGCTGTCACATAAATAACCTGCGTCATTAAAAAAAAAACTGGTGTTTTTAGCATTTTTTAAAAATGGAAACTAATAATTTATTATTCACTATAACTTAATATAAAGCATTAGTCAAAACGTTTTTGAGATAACAGGCATATTGAATTGCTATTTCATTAATCAATATGCAAAATACTTATTAAATGGCACTTTACTATATTGGTAAATCAAAACTCATAAAAAGTATGACCACGTTTCTGATTCTACTCTTGATATAGATTTAGGTGATTTAAAATATTGACGACAACTTGCTCCTTCTTTCTAATGCATATTATTCTGGTTGTCGCAAGGCTGATTTAAACCGAAAATTTGTTAACGAGTCACGTTGGGCATCAAAATTACGATTTGAATGCCACAGTGCAATTGTTTTATAAATTGTAAAAGTCGGAGTGCAGTTTTAAAAAAACTACTAGGGGGCGTGGCCAGGATGGTGAGCTGAGCGGATGTGCGGCTCCGAGGCTCCTCGCTCCCGGCCCCGTTAGCCCAGAGAATTTAAAGCTTAGCGTCCCCCTGCTTTCCCGGACGACAGCACCCCAGCTAGCTGAGGAGCGGGGGTGCCCCTGGGGGCACGAAAAGTGAAAGTGCGCCGACCTGGGCTCCCTGAGCGACTCGTCCCCGGGCGGCCAGCGTGAGGAAAATGGCACCCGCGCCTTGGTTTGCATAGCTGAACCAGGGCGGAGAGACCGTCCCCGATAGAGGGTGAAGCCTTGCCCAGCAGGCCCGGACGAGGGAGCGGTTCGGGGGTGATTGAAACCCCGGAGGGCTGACGGAGCGAGCGGCGAGAGGACGACAGCGGCCCGGCAGCTGAGGACGGCGGCCCCTGGTACAACGCGGGTGCTTAAATCGAGGCTGGGGATCTGAGGCCTACTTGAGTGGCTTCCAACAGCAGCCAGTCGCTGACGGAGCCCCTGCGGGTGAGCGGAGCAGCGGGGGGACGCCGCCGCAGCGGAGGAGGTCAGACAAGCCCCCGTCACGGACATTGACAGACTGGTCGCACCAGGTGGGGGCGCCGGGGGCCGGAGATGGCTGCTACCCGCGACGGGGCTGCCCGCCGACGGAGAGGTCGCTGAGGCCGGGCCAGACGAACAAGGGGGAGTGCCCCCGCTGTGGTGGTGGAGAGGCCCTGTGCGGCGGAGGTGGTTGTTTCCCCCTCGGGGAGCTCCCGAGCAAGGCCGCTCGCTCGCACCTCACTGGAGGCTTCCAGGACGACCCGGAGCGCGTGGGCTCCCTTGATCAAGGCACCAACTGTGAGTACTTGGGGCACAGGCGGGGACGATACAGAGCGGCAGGCCCCGAAGAAGAGACAGAGCAGGGGTGTAAAGAGGGGAGATCCCATAGCCGGGAGCCTGCTGGTGGATGGGTCCGGAGACCGCCACGAAGACAAGAGAGGGGCATAGACGCTCCCGGGGGGCCGGGGCCGGGGCCGGAAGCGGCGAACGACCTTGGAGAGCGTAACCGGACATATCCCTAGGAACGGTGGCAGCACAAGGCAGGGGGCAGGCCTGGTGGTAGTACAGAAGGGTGGAGAAGACACCGGTAACGAATAACAGGCACTGGAGGGGCCCTCGGATTCCTTTCCTGGGGTCCATGACTGGCCTCCCTTACTACCACATAGACTACAGGAGACACGTGGAGCTGGGGCCTGCCCGGGGGATACACGGACGGCGGCTCAGTGGGCCCGGACCTTGAGAGGGTCAGAATGACGACACAGAGAAAGAAGGGAGAACGCTCGCTTAAGGACATGCTGACAAGGGGCTCCCTCCCTGGAGAGCGGGGCAACAAAGCAATGACACCCCCAAAATCCCAGGACATCACAGAACTCTGGCTCTGATCCCTCTTCCTGATGGGGCACGGTAGCATTGTCTTCTGACGGGCTGGGGGCGGGGGGCCGAGGCAAGCTGGGCCACACGTACCCCCGAAATCTGTTGGACTCCACTGCCCACCACGATGAACACTGGGCAACGGACAATGGTGAACTTTGGGGCAACACCAGTTGGGGTTAGGGGGGGACAGGGGGGGATCCGGGGAGGGGGAGTTGGGAAGGGATTGGGTTGGGAGTACGGATGGGTTAGGGAGGGGGGTGGGGAGAGGGGAACCGATGTGCTATCATACAAGGGACCAGGGTGGAACGCTCACGCACACTAGACTCACACATACGCGGCCCTCGGCAGATCTTCCCCAATGCTGACCTCGACGGTGCGAATTCTCACACTGAATGTGAAGGGGCTAAATAACCCCATTAAGAGGAGGGCGGTATTGTCCTATCTAGAAAACTCCGGGGCCTCCATTTGTCTGTTGCAGGAGACTCACCTTCTCCCCAGAGATTGGCATCGAATGAAATCCAGAGCCTTTCCCCAACAATTCTACTCCTCCACGCAGACTAAGACAGCGGGGGTAGCTATACTAATTGCACGATCCTTTCAGGGGAGGGTGGGGGACAAGGTTGCGGAGGTCCGGGGCCGCCTGCTGGCATACACAGTGTGGCTGGGGGACGACCCCTTGGTGGTGGGGTCTCTATACGCACCTAATGTGGGGCAAGAACACTTTCTCCAAACAGCAATGTCAGAGGTGCTGTGCGCCGCGGAGAGGAGATTAGTGGTGGGAGGTGACCTGAACTTGGTCATGGATACAGAGAGGGATAGATCGGGACAGCGATATGGTCAGACTGGAGCACTGTCAACCTCAGGTAAGGACTGGTTGAACGAGAGAGGGCTAGTGGATATTTGGAGGGAGGTCCATCCACATGCCACACAATACTCCTTTTACTCACATGCCCATCGCACCTACGCCCGACTGGACCATTTTATAGGGACCACAGACCTGACACCAATGGTTGAGACGGTGACGATCACCCCGGCGGCACTTTCCGACCACGATGCAGTTGAACTGACCCTGTCCATCCCCCCAACGCGCAAACCACCGGGACGTTGGCGCCTTAGGGAAACCCTGCTTCACAAAGCAGGGGTGACCCAGCAACTCCACAAATGCGTCACGGACTATTTGGAGAGGAACGATCTCCCAGACACCCCCCTAACAGCACTGTGGGGTGCACTAAAAGCCACCATACGGGGAGAGCTGATTGCTATTGCCGCCGCTGATACCAGAGAGCGGAAGGTCAAAAGGGAAAGCCTCACGGCACGGGTGGTAGAGCTAGAAAGAATCCACAGTCGGACCGGTGCCCCCGGATTGGGCGTCAGTTAAGAGCAGTCAGGGCACAGTTGGCGGCGTTGGACCTCGATAGGGCCGAATACGCGGCCCTACGGCTCAAACACACCTATTACATGGGTGGTGACAAAACGGGGCGACTCTTAGCGAGTAAACTCCAAGCCAGGGTGGAAAAGGCGAGAGTGCAGGCACTGCGGACCAGGGAGGGTGAGACAGTAAACCGGGACGAGGAGATAGCGGAAGTCTTCCGGGACTTCTACGCCAGCCTATACAAGGAGACCCCACAGGCGGAAGGTGGGGGAGCAGCTTATCTTCAGAGGGCGAACACGACAAAACTGGACGTGGCAGGGGCGGAAGCGATGGAGGCGCCCATCAGAGTAGACGAGGTGATTGGCGCGATATCACGATTAAAACTACTCAAATCCCTGGGCCCTGACGGCTTCTCAGCGGGGTTTTATAAAGCCTTATGTTCCCTACTAGCCCCTATATTAACAAGACTTTTTAATTCCTTTCAAGGCCCTGGGTCTATCCCCCCTGACATGCTGGCGGCGGTCGTCGTGGTGATTCCCAAGCCTGGGAAAGACTGGACTCAGTGCGGCGCCTACCGCCCGATCTCCCTCCTCAACCTCGATCTAAAACTATTCACCGGAGTCCTTCCGGCCCGACTAGGCCCCCATATGCCGGGCATCATTGAACCAGATCAGTGCGGCTTCGTTTCCAATCGACAGAGTAGCGACCACACTAAAAGGATATTGCACTTGATTGACAAAGCTCATCGTACCAAGATGGACGCAGTGCTGCTATCGGTGGACGCCGAAAAGGCGTTTGACCGAGTTAGCTGGAAATTCCTCAACGATACGTTGGCGCACTTCGGTATAGGGGATCGCTTTCGCGCATGGGTGGCGAGCTGTTATGACAGTCCCACGGCCACGGTTCGAGTGAATGGCACGGCGTCCCAGGCTTTTCAAATCCAACGGGGGACGCGACAGGGGTGTCCCCTCTCACCCCTTCTATTTGCGCTATATGTAGAGCCCCTGGCGCAAAACATCAGGGACAACCCGGATATTACCGGGATTCCATTTGGGGGGGAAAGGCATACGATAAGCCTTTACGCCGATGACATCCTGGCGTCCTTGGAGTCCCCGGCGCGATCAGTCCCAGCCTTTCTACAGGAGCTGGAGGCGTTTAGCCGAGTATCTGGCTTTAAGATTAATGTAGAAAAATCAACGATGTTACCCCTAGGTCGCTGCGAAACAGAGCATGCGATGGGACACTCAGCGTACGGAGACCTTCAAACCCACGATACGCTCAATTACTTGGGCATAACCTTAGCCCCCTCGGTCAAGCGCACGGTAGAGCTCAACTATACCAGACTCCTATCTCAAACTCTGACGACCATAGGACGATGGCAGAAACACTCGATGTCACTCCTAGGCCGGATTGCAGCGATAAAGATGAACATCCTCCCCAAGGCTCTCTATACTTTCCAAACTATACCGATCTGGCCCCCGGCGGGGATCATACAAAAGGTGCAAGGGGTGGTGCAACAATTCATCTGGGCAGGGGCGCGCCCTCGGATGAACAGGGCTTTATCTCATAGACCCCCGACGAGGGTGGGCTGGGCATCCCTCACTTCATGGAATATTTCAAAGCGGCCCAACTACGTTACTTTGTGGAGTGGAGCAGGCCGGAATCTGAAAGCGGTGGCTTTTTCAGGACCGGGCCCTAGCGAAAACATCACTATGGAAGGTCCCTTTTTTGAAACGCCCCGACAGGCCACCGAACTTGAGGGGGTCCCCGATCACGAAGACGCTGTTACGAGTGTGGGATGCGGTGGCGGTCAGGAGAGGGCTCACCTCCTTCCCGTCCCCGCTAACACCCCTCTTCGATAACCCGGAGTTCTTGCCGGGGACAGAGGAGAAAGCGTTTCCACAGTGGAGAGCTACCGAATGTAGATCGGCTGGGCATTTATTTGACCTAGACGGATTCCTCTCCTATTCGGATGCGAAACGCTCCTATACTATAATAGAGCCCCGACAGTACCAGTATTTCCAACTTAGACACTGGCTCCTCCACCCTGAGGTGCGACCCGGAGTTAGCAGAAAACTCACCACGTACGAGAAATGGCTCTTGACTAAAACTTCTGACAAGAAAATGATCTCTGACTTACATAATCTGCTCCGACCCCAAACACCCTACACACCCTCGGCTGGACAAAGACGGTGGGCAAGGGATATAGGGAGAGACCTGACGGAGAAGGAATGGAAGGAAATCTACTATCGAGCCAACCACACGGCCCGTAATACGGCCAGTAGGGAGGCGGCAGTTAAGGTCACCACTTATTGGTACCTGACACCGGCTAGACTACACAAAGGGAACCCAGACCGAAGCCCGATGTGCTGGCGGGGATGTGACGTGGAGGGCACCCTCACACACCTTCTATGGGACTGTAGCGAACTGACTGACTACTGGCGCACTGTACTTGATGACATTGATAGGCACTTTGAGACTGAAATCCCTCGCTTCCCGGCCTATACACTGTTGGGGCTCCCCAACCCACTTACGTATCCCTTAAAATCGATCAGGGGGAGGCAGATGGGTTTGGTGATGGGGGCAGCGGTCCAACATATCCTCTCCCTCTGGGGGAAGCAAACCAAACCAACACATGTAGGCTGGCTTCACAAACTCTGGTACACGGTCGGTATGGAAAAAATTCAGGCCACCCTTACGGGCTCCACAGCCGCTTTTCACACCATTTGGAAACCCCTGCTGTCACTACTATCGACAGAAATGAATGAAATTACGTGCCCACGATACCTTCGCCTTCTCCGCCTCACAGATACCCCAGATGAAGCAGAGAATCCCACAGATACTGCACACTAACCACTATCCCCCGGGATCCCGACGGATTGGTGGGAAGGCTCACGGGCCTGGGAGGGGAGAGTGGGGGGAGAGGAGGAAAATACAGGCCTGTGATAAGCTATATATTCACGGTCCACGGGGGTGGTCAGTGCCCCCAGACGAGGGGCTCCTCAGAAACAACACTTAGCACATCGGTTCGGGGAGGGGGGGGGAGGTGGGGAAGTTCTGGTTATGGTTTATCTTGTTTATACTTAGGGTAAAAAACCGGGAAGGAGCACACTTTCGCATATACAACATGGTCTACTACGCGGCCGGCCTCCGGGTTGTGGCACAAACGCTGTGTACGATGGCTACTGTCCAGCTCGGCCGACCAATGGTTGTAGGCAGCCAGCTGTGTGAGCTTATTTTGCCTTCTTTTAATAAATACGATTTAATCATAAAAAAACTACTAGTAAGATAATCTGGTGTTCAAAATATATTGGTGCTTCTTGGCACAGGTGCATATTGACGCGAATACATTTGATGGGAGTGCATGTTCAGCTCCTTTCTCTCTCCACTCCCACACCCTTAGTATCACTGCCTTATTTGCATCTAAACGCAGTGGAACAATATAACTGTATTATTTTGGATATTTTTTATTATACCATTCCAAGATGGTTGCCTTTTGCTGTTGGTTTTGCCAATGTTTGTGACACAATTCTAGAAGCTTTTGCAAAGGAAGACCAATTGGCTATGCAAATGCATTTTCTAATGCCTATTTCAAAGACTTTCTGGCTTGTACACTCTGAAGCACACACAGATATTTTCTTCATGTCACATATAGATTTTCGAAGGTTGAGATTTTTGATGCCAGTCTCGGTGTAGAGGATGTTTGCAGAGCTATGCCCAGCTTAGAATAATAGTATTAATACTACTTATACTACTAATTTCTTTAGAACACAAAACATTTTACCTCTAAAGTCCTCCACATTACGAGTGCTAACATTCATGCACACTCTTTATAGCTGTATTCAAGAAATCCATCACTGTGGTGTCTTCATCTCAAAAATGATTAGCCATAAATAATAGGAAGCATGGGAGGATTAGAGTAGACAGTATTCATGCCTAAAGCTGGTTACTGGATATTACTGGAAGTTTTTCTCTTTATGTTCTCAAGTTTTTTAAACAAGCTTTGTTTTTTTTCCCCACACAACACTTTCCATCACCAGTGACGAAAACAGATACATTACAATATCAACAGTGAAGGGCTGCACTCATCTCTCCCCTGGAAAGAGCAGTTTATTTTTGCCCCCATTCGGGCCTGTTTTGACGAGCAACCAGTTTATTCCGGGTGAGTTCCTTCTAACCATCTAGCTGGCCAATGGGGTTGGGACACCAGATAGAACCCACAGAAGTCTGGGGCACCCCGTCCCCTTTCAGGCAGAAGCTGCAGCTTCGCTAGTTGTATCCTATGTCTGCCCAATCCCATTTTAGGGTTGTCAGCAGGGAGTCTAGTTGACTAAAGTACTTTTTAGGTACCACTAGGGGAAGGTTTGCAAAGTAATAAAGAAGCCTTGGGACAATCACCATCTTGGAAACTGCTATGCATCCTGGTGCTGAAATTGGCAAAGAGGTCCAGAAGGTCACTTGGGCCTGCATGGCGCTCATGGCTCTGCCCAGGTTACTATCCAGGAGGTCAGACTATACTCTGTATATATTAATGCCCAGGTACCCAAATGTGGTGGTGGTGACCCAATGTAGACTATGGGCTCCTAATACAACCGGAGTCTCCCTGCATTCTGTGCAAAAGGGAAAACATGGGATTTCGCTGGGTTGACTCTTAGGCCCGAGATCAAGGCAAATGCTGCTAGGTCTAGTGATACCTGTTTGAGATCAGTCTCTACATCTTGGACGTACACCAGCATGTCATCCACTTATAGTGATATGGCATGCACAGTGGTGTCCAGAGGAATACCCAAGGCAGAGCTAGTCCTCCAAAATCGCATGGCCAAGGGTTTGATGACTAGCACAAATAGCAAGGCTGAATAGGGCAGCCTTGTCTTGTGTCCCTCGCTATTGTATGCACTGCCGATATGTGCTAGCCATTTTTTGCCCAAGCCGTGGGTGCACTACATGGAGCCTGATCCATCAGAGCAGCTGGTGGGGAGCCTGAATTGTTTTGTTGTTTTGAATAGGTACGGCCATCTGAGCGTGTCAAAAGCATGTTCAAGGTCAAAAGACAAGCACGCCTCTCTGTACCAGTTCTTGGGGGCCCTCTTTATGACTTGATACAATCTCCTAATATTAAAAGAAGTATTCCTCCCTTGGATACACCCATTTTGATCGCTATGGATTATCAGGTGGAGAATTCTCCCAGCAAGGATTCTGCTTATGATTTTGTATTCTGTATTTTGGAGATGGGGTGATAGGAGAGCTCAGCCGGAAGCCCTCCTGGTTGGAGGAGTGATGTCACCAGCCCCTCATTGGTCATTTTGCTGAGGCTGCACACAGTGCCGCTTCATACATTCCCTTTGGCTGGAGCACTAGAACAGGCTGAATAGTACTCTACTGGCAACCTGTGTGACCCCGGCACTTTACCATTTGTCAACTCTCTTGTATTTCTTGCTCTGGGATCGAGGGAGTTACATTCTCCCGTAATTCCCTTGGCAGGGCAAGGAATTGCTGCTCCAGCAGGAAAGATTCTGCAGTCTCTTTGTCTGATGGCGCAGACTCGTATTACTACCCTTGGTAGTATTGTTGGAATGCTGTGTTGATATCTGCTTGCACATTGCACTCTCTACCCTCCCTTGTAAGTATAGATGCTATGGGTGAGCGCGTCTGCTGCGATCTGATGAGCCGAGCCAGCATGTGCCCCACTTGGTGACCCTCAGCTTGCGAGCGCTCGATGTATAAATTTCAGTCCAGGCAGCGGTGGTGTTCTAGTGTGGTTGCCTGCTTCTTGCGTGCCTCTTAGAGCCTCGATCTCACCAAGGGGTCGCACTCTCATGCCTACTCCTGAGACCGGAGGAATGCCTCCACGCCTTCAAGTTCCATTTGAAGAGCACCATGGGTGTCCTTTGTGGCATGGAGACACACCCCTCTGATCACAACCTTGAATGCTTCCCATTAAACAAGAGAGACTAGGCTGTGCCCTCATTTGTATGGAAATAGTCTGGCAGCCTCATGCAGGATGTCTCTTATGACCGGGTCCTCCAGCCATGATGGCTGAAGTTTCAAGGCGGGAATGGGAGTCGGTATCTGTCCCTAATGACATTGAATCTCAAGGGGGTGGTGGTCCAAGAGTGTTTTCTCCAGGTACGTACCCTGTATCACTCACCCCTGGTAAGCAGATGGGCCAAAAATATAATCCAGGCAGGCATACACCTCATTGGGGGGAGGGGAGGAGAATGAGTATTCCCGCATTCTTGGGTGCTGAATTCTCCATAAGTCTACTAATGACCAATTCTGGGTCCAGGTAAGCAATGCTTTGGCATTGCGGGTGACTGGGGTTCCTGGCAGTGAAGGGTGGGAGCAGTCTTCTGCTATGTCTAGGACTGAGTTAAATTCACCTCATCAGGAAGACCGGCTGATCAACGTTGGGGGGAGAGACCAATGGGGAGCCATCAAGTTGGCCTTGCAACAGCACATACCGTCCTTGCAGATCAACTCTAACTTCCTTAGTGTGGAACGGCACAGTTGGCTATCCATATCGCCGCACCTCCTAGTGAAGGTGGTGTGACAGGAAAAGTAATGGAACCACTCAGTTTACTTTGTTCCTTCTTTTGTTTATTGTCCGGATAGTGTAAACACTCTTAATTAAAGGTCTGATATACACAAAAGACTCCTTGGGCTCCTGGACCTGTCGTCTGACTCCTTCCCCGCTTCCTCCGTCTCTCCAGCACCCCCGGGAAAGAAAACCAGATCAGAAGGCCATTATTGCTCCGTTCTATAACGTCACCAAGATTACACCTCCGTGCACAAAACAGGGTATAAGTGCTTGTCAGAAAGGATGTGGTTTCATACATATACTGGGCTGTTGGTCACTATCCGTCATGCAGTTATCCTTTCCATAACAGAAGTGCACCTGACACTAGCCGGTGTTAGACATTTAAGCCAGAGTGTTCCGCACCTTCTCAGTGTTAGAAAGGAGCTCCCACAAACCCAGTATCACTATGAGTAGGAACCCAACCCTTAGGAGGTGTGTGCGAGTGAACCACACTTGCCTGAGGCCAGGACCCCCATCCGGAGTCCCAGCGGTCTCGTCCGGTACATCCTCCCTCGGGTGCTTTATCTCCCGGCCACCAAACTCGGTGACTCCTCGCCCGTATGGATGTCAACTCTCCACCTTCTCCTCCCAACTCATCCGACCTCCGCCTTCGGATACCACGTCCATTGTCTCCTCCGCGTCTCCTGCAACACTATTCGCCACCTTCCTCACCGTCTACGGGCCCACTGACGCTGATGGACTTCCTTTACTTTGACAGCGTGGTACTGCCTCCTCATCCACCCAATCCCTGGCCGGACATTGGAACACATCCGGGTCAGCTAGCAGAAAAACACTAGCGCATGTTTTTCTAATGCCCCCGGGGTCCTTGCTTCGTTCTGGCATGACCTTTACATTACAGGCAGAATATGTGATATAATACAGCTGACCATGCCACCTACATCGCAGTTTATTGCCCTCCTCCGCCAGTAAGTGGATCTCCTGCAGCAAAGCAATTTGGGCATTGTCTCTTCTCAGTGGTGTCTGGATTCCATAGCGCTTGCACGTGGTGCCCAATACCCTCACGATCCACATGAGGGCTACATATTTACCCGAGCTTGTCATTTCCAACTGGGAAAAGTGAAGAGACTGGCCCGGGCCCTTCAATGACCCCAGGTTCTGGGGTCCTTTGCAGGCTTGTCGAAAATTGAGTACTATGAAGCTAACAAAAACAAGATGATCACCAAGTTCAAAGAAAGGAAATATCCTATAAAAGTAATTGAAAACGCAATTGAAAGAGCTGAAACATTTGACAGAGACCAACTCTTGGCAAGTCTGAAAAGTGATAATACTAGCAACAGATCAGTGTTTGTATCCAAATATTCGACAAGGAGTTATCAAATAAAAAAGATCATGTTAAAGTACTGGCCTATGATACGAAATGAGACAGATTTTAAAGGAATATTTGACCATCTTCCACTTTTTGCCTACCAACGCACTAAGAATTTGAAAGAATGGTTGAACAAATCAACTCAACCCACGGTTACCATCCACAAAGGAACTACCCCGTGCTTAAACTATGGACATTGCAATAATATAATCAAAGGAAACGGTATGACACATCCAACTAAAGGCACACCCATCAGACTATACACTACTGCTACCTGTGATTCTAAGAACTTGGTATACCTCTTTAAGTGCCCGTGTGGACTCATATATGTGGGCAAAACGGACCGAAAAATTAAAGTTCGACTGACAGAACACAAAAGTAATATAAGGAATCACCTTGAGAAATCACCTGTAGCGATGCATTTTACCATCAACAAACACAATGTTAGTCAATTAAGATTTTTGGTGTTAGAAGTGGTTCCTTTACTTGAAGGAATAGACAACAAAAAGAGGTTATTGCAGCGTGAGCTTTTTTGTTTAAAAAACTGGATGCATGCCACCCAAAGGGACTGAATGAACGGGTTGAGTACAGTTGTTTCCTTTGAATACTTATAGCAGGTGACATTAGATCTATATTTGATAGATCAAGTATAACACAAGACACAGTTATGGAGTTTGCTTAAGGTTTAATCATTTCATTGTGCATTATTTCCGTTCATGTTAACCATTACGATGACATTGTTTGACTAGGAGTTATAAAATCTAGACAAGTGTACGCTGGAGCACTTTTGTTACAGGGACATGATCGACAATGGACATCAAGGGTTAACGTTTTGGACTTCATTTTGTGTATTTCGTTTACAAATTTAATTTCTATTTACACATTAAGAACCTCCATGAAGTTTGATAGATTGCAGGGTAAGACTACCTTTGTACAACGTTTACGTTTTTCTATTGCAGGTATTGAGTGTACTTTACACAATTGTACATTGTAAGATGGCCATCGTTTTGCACCTTAAGTTTCTTGCATGTTTTAAAATGGCGACCAGTTTAGATTTCTTTTCATACTCCCGGACTTGCCGGTTTCTTTTCTACTTCCGGACACGCCGGGTCTGTTTTCGTGTAACGACAGAGACACTGTGAATATCGTTGTACTAACTACACCGACCCCGAAAGGTAAGATATACGCACTTGAGTGCGCACAGTCCGTGGACTAACGATTAAGTAGGTAGACGCACTGATTTCATGCAGACTTACATAACAGCTGAATAACGTTCCGTGTTCATTGATATCGGAGTTTACCATCCATGTAACGTCGGTATGTTTTTTGCATCATTCATGAGGATGATTTAAGGGTGACCGATCAAAAATAGCACTTTCACATGACACGCATTAACGTTATGAGACACGCAGCACAATTTATTTAGAGGGAATGTAATCACAGACAAGATAAAATAATTACTATGCACGCTCCACTAATCAGGAATGCGACATGAATTAACTTTATGAGGCACGTAGCACAAATCTGTTTAGAGGCACGGAATCACTGATAAAATAAGCCCTATGCACGCTTCACTCTTAGGTTTTTAGTTTAGGTTCTACGTAGAGCACTCAAAACATTGGTTATAGACTAGCAATCTTTTTTAACTTTAAAGGAGGATTGAGACCTCTTGAATCACTGAGCATTATTTGTGTTATTATTACAGAACGATTCCCCTGAAGAAGGGCTTTGTCCCGAAATGCATCGGGAATGTGGGAATGTATTTCAAATGAATTGAGAATGCTTTTATGAAAAGCGACAGATGAAACCTTCCCTCTTGAAGAGGAATGATTGAAGATTATTTCAAAAGTGTGATGTAACACTGTGACACCGAATACAATAAAAAGAAGATTCTCAAAGAAAAATTCTAAAGTTTATTTGAAAGTTTTGAAAAAATAAGCTATAGGGTTCGCTAACCCTCCGGAGTGCAAAGTGGGGACGTTGTTTATGGTTCAAACAGCGCAATTGAAATCTTTACAAATATCAGAGGGAGATACCTACCTGCACCCTACCGAACATAATTTTGATTATAATTTTGATTACAATTTAGGAATTTCAGTGTGCCACACAACCATTGACTTTTTGTCCTTTGCAGGCTTGACATCTTCGACCTGTGGTCTAGGGACCCTTTTTTTAGTACTCCGGGTGGGCCTAGACTCGCTTCAATTTCAACTCCCAGCCTGGCTGAAAAACTTTGCCAGACCATGACAGTAACTGAACAACTGTCCACTCTTCTGGGAGTTGTTTCGTGATATGAAACATGCCATGTGCATAACACTAACTGAGTGGAGCATTGGGGCAAGGTTATAAGCTTCTTTGGGTGGGTGGTAGGCCCTCTGTGGTCGGATAGTACCCAGCCTTGCTGAGAGATGAGATTAGTTTCTCACATAAGCTCGTCCGCGGTTTGTGGAGTCACATCAGGCAAGATGTTTGGTAAGTCAATCAGGTCAGAGCTTGACTGGTCTGCACTGGACCTCACTGATTCTTGAGAGGATGGCCTGGTCCGCATTGCCGATGCCACTGCAGAGTTCTGGTCTTCTCAAATCTGTTGTGGGGTCGGGCCAAACTGTATAATTTGGGTCTACCTCTGCTGGTGTATCTGGGCTTTGCCCGCCATCTCACTTACCGGGTGGTGTTTTGGGAGTTCCTCGTGTTGCTTGAAGCAGTGGGGCGCTGATCAATCCACGCCCATATTTCTTCTGGCGATGTGAAAATGTGAGTTTTTTTGGTCTGAGATTACTTTTAGTTTGGCTAGGAAGAGTAGGGCATAGTTTAGGCCTAGATCCTGCAAGCGTTTCTTAACTGATAAAAATGAAGACCTCAGGCATTTTTCTGCTAGTGTAAAATTAGGGAACAGCGGGCTGTTTTCCTGCGCAGTTCTAAAGATGTGGTCCCCGGTCCTGTAATTCAGGAGCTTTGCTACTATCTGTCTCAAGGCGTTCACTGCAGGGGAGGTCGGGCCACTGCCCGGTGGGCCCTCTCCACTGTGAACAGGGGGGAGAGGCCATGCGGGCACACCTGCTTCTGGAGCCATTGCTTAATAAAGAGGGTGGTGTTGGGGCCTTCCTATCGATCAAGGAGGCCCACAATAGAATGATTATTGAGCCTTGCCCTCCCCTCAGCGTCCTCCGCCTCAGGATTCTCAGGATACTAGCATCTGTACATGTTCCACCAGGGTCCAGAGGTTTTTGGAGGTGGATTTTGACTGGGATTGAGTTTTGTTAGTGTCGTTTCAGTCTGCCGCACTCTATCACTCTGATTCTTATGGGCATTCCTCAGTAAATTGAGGTCAATGGTCAACGTGTCTTCTTTGGCCTCTAGGGACACCCAAAACTGTGTATCTGGAGGGTACCAAAGCTGATGCCTGTTCTGTTAGGTCAACTGTGCTTCACTCGGAGGCGTCCACTGCTGGGGGCCGGGGTTTATTGCATTGTGGTTTTCCCTATGGTGGGGCTCCGACTCTTGTCCCCTGGTGAGAGGGGCAAATGACTTGGGGTCTTACTGTTTCCATAGGTATCATCTCTGGGCCTCTAAGCCTGTTGTCCTGGGGTGAATTATCTCCATCTCCAGGTACAGTTGTAATGTTGTAACAAGATCTGCCAAGGAGGGGAGGATCCGCAGTTGCCCCAGGGTGGCAAGAGCAGCCATCGTCATGCTCAGCCTGCAACAGGAATCCTGGATCAGGCATTGTGTGACATGCCCCCTGCAAGGTCAAAGTATGTCCCGCCTATACCCCAGAACCCTGGGGTGGCACGAGCATCCATA
This sequence comes from Calotriton arnoldi, assembly GCA_963921515.1. Lineage (NCBI taxonomy): Eukaryota > Metazoa > Chordata > Amphibia > Caudata > Salamandridae > Calotriton > Calotriton arnoldi. Next base: position 31,328 of record CAWUFW010021184.1, read on the forward strand.
GGTGGGAAGGCCTTTCCCAGATTATGCCTCCAGCCAAGACACATCAATGTCCTCTTCCTGGGCAAGGTAGACTCTGCCTTCAGCCACGCGGGGAAATCGGGTAACTTCTGGACTCCTCTCGAGAGCCTGCACCTGGTGCCATACTGCGAGTCCCCCCGTTTCGCTCCTGGATTCTGCTCCTTTGGGAGTTTGCCAGCAGGGGCAACAGTTTGGGTGGGCACCTCTGTCCTCTAATCCCCTCTCTCCCTCTAGTGCTTGGGTGGCGGAGGATGCACTTATCTTGGGCTCCTTACTATGCTGCCGCCAGACCCCAAACGGGCCTCTGCTTATGCCCCTGCTGGTATCGTGGCCCACCACCTTGCAGTCCTTAGGGCCTTGCGCTCTCAGCCCTCACCTGATTCAGGGCCACAGTGCCACTCCCCTGTCATGCTTGGGGCCACGGCATTCCTGCCGGACCAGGGAGAGTACAACATTCTGGGTTGCCTGTGGATTATGCGGGACAACTCTCAGAGCCTGTTCACCTAGCGCCTACCATGTTAGGCAGCTAGCCCCTCAGGTTCTCTTTTATGTTGGTAAATTATTATGATCCAGTTCAGGACGGTCTTAGAACAGTTGAAAAGGTTTGTCTAATTTGAGTTGACTGTTAAAAACCATTAATTATCGGGGTAATTTAAATGTAGTTCTCCGTAATACAAGTGTATTACTTCTAGAGAGAGTAGCCAAATGTGGGTGGCAATCAGAATAAGGCCCACGGCTCTGATGGACGAATTGTGCCTTGAGGATACCTACCAAAAAAGGGGCCAGTAAAAGTTATTTTCTTAGGTTAGTCATCATTTCTAGAAGTGAGCCTGTTTAGAGTATTTTCTTATTTATAAAGTGAACATTGTAACTTCCATGGTCTCTGACCACTTTCCATTTTTAATAGGGTGTGCTATTCCTGAATTTCGTGCAGAGATTCGGAGGTCTTACACCTGGAAGCCCAATTAAGCTTGCTGATAGATATTTTAGTGTTACTCATTCAGGCAGCGAACGTGAGGTTTGGGGAGCTACATTTCTGTGTCGGGCCTTGAAATGTATAGTCTGGAGCTCCCATTTTAAATCTGGTCCTCAAAATGTACCATTTTGTGGCCAAAGAAATGAAGACTATTGGGGGGGGGGGCATTTTGAAGCAGCCAATGGCAAATTAAGATCTGCCCAAATTACGGTAAATGGATCTTCCTCAAGCAGAACATCACCAAGCTCAAAGCTGAAGTTGCAGAGATAAAAGAGAAATTCTCAAGCCGTGGAAATAATTAAGCTTAATGCTTTTTTGCAGAAATGTTAGACAAAAATTTTAATGATGAAAGCTTCATGTCTTGCAGGTCAGGCATAAACAGGTGCAGATTCAAGTAGTAGAGTTGGGGAATTGAAAAAACAAGGATGAATTCCTGGCAGACAAGAAATTGAAAATATTTGTTCTTCAATTTCACTCTGCTCTGTATCATGAGACCTTGGAGTGTCATTTGTCTTAAAAAAAAATGTACAATCAACGTAGGCTTTGGGTAGAAATTTAAGAGCAGGTAGCGAAGTATGCTCTAAGCCTAATGCCAGTTGGGTGTGACTGGTCCAGATCAGCTTCCTACTGAGGTCTACACATTTTTAGGTTGAGCCTAGGCACCGCGCATGCTCTGTCTTTCGACATGCTGTTTCTACTTCTGTGGGCTTTCACCACACCCATTACTTTCATTCAGTTCTTGGTCTGCCTTTCAAAATTCCTTTGGTTTCTTTGGTAAATACTGTGTCTGTCCCACCTTTTGGCTGTTTTGTTCTCACCCTGGAGACTGACCCTGTTACATGGATCACTTCACTTCTGGCCAAATATGTAGGTTTGGCGCGCTACTTTTTCTTTTGCCTTGGCTCGTGGTGTCGTCCCTCCACCACCTCCCACCCGTTGCTGCGTTTCCTGTTTGTGTTGATGCCCGTCGCTGCTCCTAATTCGCCTAATCTCCATGTGGGGCACAGTCCCCCCCATCACCTCCCACCATTGCTGCTTGTTCTATTGTTTCTAAATAACCAACATTTCCTGAAAGGGTGCATATGCCCCATCGCAATGCACTGCTGTGAAGAGGGGGGTTCACACGCAGTGCAAGTACAGCCAGCAGGAGAAGCGTTTTGGAGGCCTGCTGTCCTTGTAATAGAGCAGCGAACATGCAGTTTATTTAATTTGGTGTTTTTCTAAAGAGCAAATAACTATAATGAGGAGGTATCAGAGCGCTTTGGGGTACGTTATCACAGGTAGAAGGTGAGTAAGTTACAGCACCATCCCCTCCTTCCAAGCTCCTCCTTTCCTCTTCCCACTGTCTCTGTTCCTCTTGGTCCTCCTCTACCCTTTTCTTAGACCCACTAGATTTGTAGTGTCCTCCTTTATCTTCTTGTCTGCTGGACGTGGAGGCGGTTCATCTCGGATCTCGCGGTGCTCCCGCCAATCCTCTTCCTCCTCCCCAGGGGAGCAGCAGTGACAGTGCAGGAGCCTAGCATTTTGGAGCTGGACAACCTAGCCCTCTCTTCCATTCCTGGAGATCGGTGTGTACAGATCAAGGGCCTACAACACAGGAGAGACCGAGGGTCATGCCATGGCCCTCGCTATAGCCGCCCCCACACATGCACCCGCTTCACCGATGATTACCAGCTGTACGAGGAGCTGGGCAAGTAAGGGCCTGCTGGCTCCCTCCCTTGTCCCAATCGCCGCTTGTTCCTAGTGCTGCAGTGCAAGCGTTGTAAAATGTTGTTATTATACGCTTACTCTCCTTTCTACTCTAACCATACTGGGCCCTTTACGATTAGACAATCTGCAGCATTTCCATTTGCCACAGAGGCAATGATCCTCTGACAAATCTTTCTCCACCGATAGGAGGGGTGGCAATTAGGGTGCTCAAACTCCTCGTTAGCTGTCCAATGAGGACCATTGATTGACATCTAACTCACAAATGTGAGACCAGATTTAGGTATACCACTCTTAAAACGATACTGTAGAAATAAAGGATAGCAACGGGAAGACCCAACCTTCTGAAGAAGTTAAGTCGAGTTAGGATTATGCAGACCAAGAGCTCCTCAACAGCAATGCAAAACAAAAGAAGTAACACCTTTTGTTCTGACAGAGCTTACTGTTTCTCTCTACAAAACATTTACGTCATTAGATTGAAGTAATGATCTTTGGCAACAGCAGCAACACATGGAACGACTCCTGGTGGCCATCAGACCTAGGACCTGCACCCACTCCCTCCGACCACGCCAGAAACCTCAGAATGATCATTGACAACAAGCTCACCTTGAAATCACAGATCACCGCTGTCTCTATCTGCTGCTTCCTCACTCTGCGCATGCTACATAAGATCTTTCAAGTGGCTACCCCTACACACGAGATGCACCATGACACAGGCCCTCATCACCAGCCGACTAGACTATGGAAACGCCCTCTATGTAGGAATCGCTGCACACCTCCTACAGAGACTTCAGACCATACAGAACCCCGCAGCCAGGATCATACTCTGCCTTCCCCAATGAACCTACATCATACCCCAACTCAGGCAACTCAACTGGATCCCCGTAGAGAAGAGATGCCAATTCAAGCTGCTGACCCACACACACAAGGCTCTGTACAACCAAGGACCCGCATTTATTAACCACCGCCTGAACTTGCACTAACCATCAAGAAGACTACGCTATACCTCTCTTGTGCATACTCCCCACATCTACAGAAGCAGAAGTGGACGACACTCCTTCTTCCACAACACAGGAAAGACCTGGAACTGCCTCCCCACGCACCTCACTTCCGGAATTCCGAATGACCCTCAAGACCTGGCTGTTCGTATAAGCCTCCGGGACCTGCAAGCACTTGGATATCCTATCGGGGATTAGCCGCGCTTTATAAATCATGGTTGATTGATTGATTAGTAAACAGCACAGTTTAAGTGGAGGAACCAACAGAACTCAATAATAGACTCAGACAGATATTAAATTAATTTGGTTATTGTATTAAAGATTCAAAGTTCATAGAAATAAGCAATTTCTTGATAATTTCAGTTAAGAATATCACAGCATGGATAAAAGCGCCAAACATTTGAGCAGGCTTTATCGGATGGTTATTATAAAATCAGTTTACAGAGTTACAAATTCCCACCACCATTAAGGCACAAGGATAGATCGTTGAACAACAGCTCAAATCCTACAGAGAAGGGGGGAAAGAGTTCAAGTTTAAAGTCCATTAAGGGCGAGTCCATTAGCATAGAACAAAGGAAAATAAAGAAAATGAAATGTAAATGGTCAGCAAGAAGGTTGTAGTCCATCAGCTACCGACTGTAGCCTCAGCAAAGCAGTCCAAGTAGTCCAAGTACAAAGATCGTTCTCAAAAATCGATCAGCATAGCGTCCTCTCGCAAAGAGAAAAGAAAAGTATGGTGTTCGTCAAAAAGCAAAAAATCAAGGGCGTAGCCCCCTCTTTCAGGGTTTCTTCTTTTATAAAGTCTCTAACAATGTCCCGGTGATGTAGCATCACACCACCATCGAAAGACTGCCATATGTTCAGACTCACATAATTTCACCTAGTACACTCGCAACAGTGAGGTGCTTTCCCATGCTAGTTGTGAGGAAAGAAAGATTCAGGAGTCCACATTGGCCTAACCTCTGAGAAAAGAGATACAAAGTAACCATCTATAGCAGTGATCCTCAAAGTACAGCCCGGGGGCCGCATGCGGCCCTCCTGATCTTTACATGCGGCCCCCTGTCCAACATCAGCACCGGGCTGCTGTTTACTCAACTATAAACGGGTAAGCATTTATTTATAGGTTAACCAAAGTAGAAGAAAAGAAGGTCTCCTGCACCACTTAACTTTATGAACACTTTCATTTTTTAAGACATCTTTCAGAAAAAGTGTAAAAACATGATAACGTCTCTTCAAAATTCAAAAAATTTATTTCATTAACATTTGAACCTCTTCACTTTAGTACATCAGATAATATCAGTGCATTGGGAAGTATTTTTTTAAAGTGTTTTCAAACATGATTGTAGAAGCATTCATGCTTCTCCCCACCCTGATAATAATGTCAATAGTGAACTAAGAGGCAAGTCAGTTGTTTTGTACACCCTTTGGGTGGCCTGGGTTGCTATTATACATAACATTTTAATTAATAAATCAAAGATAGGAGCAGGTTTTGTACAGCGCACATCCTGAAGTCATGCATTTTGAGTTTCTCTTATATGGTATAATGATGAAAAAGGAGAGAAAGTGAAATAAAACAACTGCCTAGGATCACACAATTTGGGCAAGTGGGGTTGCAGGGATTGATGCAGGTTTTCTGGTTTCACATTATGCAATTCAGTCACTAGATATACACGTTTTGCGTCACTTACATCCACCTTACCACCCCCGATCCCTCTACCACCACCCTGCTGGCATCAATGCGGGCCTCGGTCACATCACAGACCAAACTTTTTGGCCCCTGGGAAAATGTTTGCGAGTACCCATGATCTACAGCAACAGCTGAAATCCTGTTCCCATAGGAATATTTCATTGTGAACGTTGAAAAAACATACAGGAATGTTGAGAATTATGCATGTACAGGACAAATAAAGCAACGTTTCACTAGTTGTAAATGGAGCATTGTATTTGGTCAGGGGAACGGTCAGCGTTAGAGAAAAAGCAATTGCCGAAGAGCTTTTAAGTTGGCGTTACACATTTTAAATGAAATTAACTCTAAACCAACATCAAATATAATGTAATTAAATCAATTCAAATAGAGAATATATAGAACTTCCACCAAATATTATTGCATAAAGATAGATAACGTTAGAAATACCCTACTACCACAATTTTTCTCAACATTCATATAAGTGTACACTTTTCTACATTTATACTACAAAATTAGTTTTTCACTTTTCATAAACTATAGAATCTCTCAGTATTAATATGCAAAATCTTCAAGATCGTATCTGGTTTTTATACGTTTGTGCACCGACTTTTCTAAATGATGCATTCTAACAGAAAGCATTAAAAACACTAGCCCACCGTATTAACATCACAATTTCATCAGAAAGCATTACTAAACATGTTCATAAAGAAAGAAATTAATTAGTGTAACTTGTTTATATGCATTAGTATTATTTTGTATGTAGGTTTTATTCATTTCACATTTTAAAGCACACTTTTACGGTGCTTCTACTACACTTGTCTCAGTTATATGAGTCACGGTGTCTAATGTGTGCAAGGTGTACTTTCAGCTTTTCTTGTCTGCAATCAATAAATCTGTCGTGTATTGTGATTTTTAAAATCTTGCGTCATCACTAGCAAAGCAACATATCTACACCCACCCACCAAATAGAAGCGTCCTTCTTCTATCTGAGCATCCATCAGTCGCTGAAGATTTTTCCCTCCCCAACCGAAGAGGCTTAGAAGTGAAAGAAAACCATTAACTGATAACGAGCACAGCCTCTCCACAACCAAGTAGTAGATCCTTAGTACGGAGTTTCCCACTCCTCATTAAAAGCGCTGTACACTTGCCAAACGGTATTGCCGTTTTAACTGAATCATTTTGTCTCCCTTGTTCAGTGAGCTGTGCCAGCCTGACAGCTCAGCCATTCCCACAGCACTGAGGACCCATCCCCATTTAAAGTGATGGCCCAGCCATACTGTCCCTGCCTGTAAAGTGCCTCCTTAGCCAAGAACACTTCGACCAAATATGATTACCTGTCTTTAGGAGCCGCTTCTGGAGTTTGCTGCCCTTACCTTAAAGTACCATCCAGAGACAGCTTTTGGCATGGGCAAACTTTAACGAGGGCCAGGATGCTTAGATTAGAGGGATGCACATGCAGCTGACCTGCAAGCTGCCTTGGATAATGCTTTCTTTCCAAGCCGCCGGTTCAGTTCATTACCTCCAGGCAGTCCTTAAAATATTGTGTTCTTTATTTTTCTTGGTTTCTCTCTGATTCCCTTTCTTCCACTCCCTTCCCTATCTCATCTCCTCCGATGGACTCTTACCCTCAGTTTACCAACAAATACATGAAGCAAGTGAGAGGAAAAGGGGCATATGTGTATTCACAGGCTGGTCATTGCTCCAGGGTATGCAACCAACACGTGACATGTGAGCACAAAAGGGCCCCCCATAGCGTCCGATAGAGGACATGTCCCCATTATTAGACTGGCCTGCTGCAGCAACCTTCCATTCTCTTGCACCCATTTCACTCCTCTACACCTCCAATCTTCATCCACAAACTTGCTTGATCGCTCCTCCCATGGCACAATTTCATCTACAGATATGGCCTTGCATTACCCACTTCCCTTTGTCCTGGCCTTGCTTAACCCCTGGGTTCGACTCTTAACAACCCTGATTGGCCTGGCCTCACCCAATGTTTCTTTAACTCCCTCCAGCCGGAAAATCCTGCCTGCTTTTGTAAAACCCTACCCAATCCAGGTTAATCTAAGCCTGCTCTAGTCTTTTCACCTGCCCCTGGCATGACCTTGCCAAAATCCCCCCCCCCCCCAAAAAAAAAACCAATCGCCCTTTCCAGTCTAGTCTTTCCTGGGCCCTACCTCGACTCTGTGCCTTACTTTGGTCTGGTTTAATTGACAGTTCATCCCAGCCCTGACCTCACACACTTTACTTCCTCCCCTGGTTTTCTCTAGGCAAATAGCTTACATTTTAAGTTGACCCATGACTGATGTTGTGCTACTTCCAGTTTTGTTATTTGTAGCCAACAAGAGTAAGCCTTGTCTGTTCACTGTTCTTCTTTTTAATTTCACCCTACTGGTCCCAGCATGCTCTCTGTTATTGGAGTGTGCCAGCATGCGAGTGGGGATAATGTGCTGTATGGGTAAACACTTATAAGGTCCCAAAGGCGAGACCTATTGGCAATGGCAATGCTTGTTTCTTCAGCAGCTGGCCCAAGATTGTGTTTACATAATTTAATCTTAAAGGATGTCATCGCTCCCCTTTCTTTCAAACAGAGAATTCTAGTGATTTTTACAAAAACTGGGAAGACCCCCTCTTCGTGTGTCTCCTATTGATCTATTGGTTAGGCAAGTTCACAATTTGAGGTTTGCGTGCTCGGGAGGAAATATCTTGCGAACACACATTTTGAAAGCGCGAACAAGCAAAAAATTCCGCGAAGCCGCGGATCGCGGAATTTTTGGAAATTCTGCGTTCTCCGCGGAACGCAAAATTACCCAAATTCCGCAAATGCCGCGAGCAGAACAGAATTTACCGCCCAGGCCTACTTTTTTGTTTTGGATGCGGAAAACACATGTATATATAAAACCTTGTTGATATTTAATTAAAGTCATACCAGTATGAACATTATATATAAAAAGAAATCCAATTTTCTTCACATAAAAAGATAAGTTGTTAGTCATAAGGCTTTTCAGTAGGAATAGAAATGCAAATCTTAATACATGGTAAATAGCACCACTCGAAGTCTTGCATAAATGTAGTGATCACAATTAAGCCATGGACAAAAAGTTTATTACGTTGTGTTCTCTCAAATAATTTCAGGTATTTTTCGTGATATGCTTTTGGTGGGAATGCCTGAGATTTCAGATTGCTGAAACAAGATTTTGTTGAGGTAAAAATTCCAGAAAGCGAGCGGCTTTTGTGTGCGGCGGTATATGTTTTTAACTATGGATTACTGACCGAAGTTCATATCAATTTAATTTTTTTACAAAGTGCACCGTACTGGTAACGTTACAGTGGAAAATCATTCTTTTAAATGGGACTCTTGCCATGGAGAGTGAGGGTACTGTTTATAAACATGCATTGTACTTCTAACAGGCAAGGACTTCACTTTATTATTCCCAGCTGCACTCAGACATTAATTGTAAAATGTCTCTGTACTCGCTGTTCTTCATAGATTAAGTGCTTATAGTTTAAATAGAAATAAATCAACAATATTGGATTGAACATCTTAGTGACAATAATGTGGAGCCTATAATACTGCCTCCTTTATGAGACAAAAGGGGAAACAGTTGGGCTATATCCTGGACATCAGATGATTCTCACTGTTTCACACCCTATGAAGATATTTTAAGTTTACTGTCTGTTGAGTACAGCTGGGAATAATAAGGAAAAGTCCCTAATGGTCTCAAGTGCAGATGATGTACTGGACTCTCACCCTTCATAATGCAGCATGGTAGCAGCAAAAACACGGTTTGGCTGAAAACTTGCATGGATGAAACTGTATACCTTATTGTGAATAAGAATCTGTTATGTTATGAATGTTCCTCGTTCCATAGAATGAATGTGTTGTGTTCTAGGCTGGGAACTTCTTGGGCAGTTGTAGGGGGCAGCGGAGCTGTGCAGACCTGTTCCCTTTTGTACTGCATGTCTTCAATAAACCATACGAGGAAAGCCTGTCTAGGTGTACTTCTTGGAGGGTCACACCAACGCTACAATTTGGCGACAAGGATGGTGAAGAACTTTATTGGACTTCATTAGAGACTGTGACCATGTTACGAACCGCTGTTTATTTCCTATGTAGCGTTTCCCCTGCCTGTTATCACAGCACTATTGGAGAACTACACCCCATGTACTGGGTGCCCGGAGGAGGTGTTACCAGGTGCATTAAGGCATTTGGAGAACCCCTGGCTGTGTTGTAGGTGCGGCTTGTTTTGAACTTACTGCAACAGCATTCTTTGCTGACATCAGAGGTCGGGCGCCATCAAACGCTGGGAGTGGAGCTGAAGCCACTGGAAGAGTGAGAGATTCCCTTCTGGTGTTCCCTGGATGCCGGCATACGCGTGACGAAGGACGCGTCACAACCAGCACATTGTGTCACGTACGTGACCTCACGTTGGGGGCCATATTTTGTTGTTGTGGGAAAGTCTCTGAGGAGAGAAATTGATCAGCGATACACCAGCGTTACGGAGCTTCTTGGCAGGTGTGACTCATTGGCGGTGGCTGTGGCGAAGCGCAGCTGAATTGAGCAGTTGTGCACACATTGGACTGTCTGTACAGCAGGAACAGGTGAAAAGTGAGCTGTGTTTTCATCTTTTTTTTATTGGAAGTAATGTTACATGACTATTGGACTGAGCAAGTAATTTTATTTTCAGTAGCCTTTACATTTTCCAGCAGATTGCACTATGGCTCAACAGATTTTTTCCTTAAACTCCCCCACATGTGTTCTGGACTTCAGGAAGTGAGCCCTCATTAACGTGGGTCAAATGGAAAGAGTACTTTGTTAATTATATAGAGGCTGTGGACAAGTCTAAAAAGATGCCTGCGGCCTAGAGAAAGAGGATACTACTGCATTTGTTGGGACCGGTGGGGTTAAAAAACTTATAGTCACATGCCTTAAACAAAAATTACCAGTGATATGTATGTTTTTGAGGTGGCTTTGCGTGACTTAGACAAGTACTTTGCCCCTAAAGTCTGAATTGGCATTACAAGATGCAAATTTCTCCTAGCGCAAGTAAAGGAAGGGTAAGTCAGTGGATGATTATGTCACAAAGCTGAAAAAGTTAACCATTGACAGCAAATTTGAGACGTTGCATAATGATTTGGTAAGGGACCAGCTGGTCATGCCCACCAATAACCCTGCCATTCTGGAGCAGCTGTGGGTTAATGGGGACTCACCATTGGAAGAGATAGTGGCCGTTGTGCGCAAGACATATATTTCTGGGAGGTGTGCTGATGTTTTAAAGCAGGCCGACAAGGATGTGTAATGTGTGTGTAAAGTAACTATGCCCATGGCAATAAAGGAACAAAGAGTAACTCCCAAGGAAAAGCTCATGCAAAAGGATAGGAAGTGTTGCCGTTGTGATCATAGGGATCATCTTGCATACAGTAAGTCATGTCCTGCTCTCAAGCAAAAATGCCGTAATTGTAGGTCATTTTGCAGAAGTTTGAAAAACAAGGAAGAATTGTGTAAAATGCATTTACAAGGGTGGCAGAAGTGCGGAGGATAGTGACATTGAGGAGGAACGTTTGGAACCTAATAGTGTTATGAGTTTGAACGAGAACTTTGTATTGAATATCAAGGATAACAGTGTGACATGACCAATGGAGGTGTGCACATCAAACTTTATGCTGATTCTGGATCACTTTTCACCATAATTAACGGGGATGTGTGAAAGGAGAAATTTGTGGGTAAGATTGGCACACACTTGTTGGCCCCAGATATAAAGCCCAAAGATTATACCGGTTGAAAAAATCAAAATGTTAGGTTTTAGGTGGTTGAGCTTCTCTTTTAAGAACAGACATGCCAGAGGGACGTTATACATTGCTAAGGGAGAACCATCATTATTAGAGTGGTTGGACCATGGGATACTGCATTTCATCCTGACAGTGCCGGTAAGGCTTTGCTAATTGATGATGGAAGTTCCATTGGCAGCACTATGATTGGGATGTTCCCGAAAGTCTTCAGTAAGCCTTTGGCAACATTTAAGGGTCTCGAACATAACATTGTACTTAAGAGTGATGCTATCCCTAAAGTGCACAAACGTAGAGCTGTACCTAGGATGTATCTAAAGAGTTGGAGAAACTGGTGGCGATGGATCTCATAGTACCTATAGAGGTTTTGGAGTGGATTTCTCCGGTGATCTTTGCTCCTCGCAGCAACGAAAGATCCGCTTATGTGTTTTCCCTTACCAAAGATTACTGAAATGGTGTCGAGCCTCAAAATAGCCAAATGGTTTTCAACCATAGACCTGTCATCGGCGTACCACCAAATTTTGTTGACACCTACTTCTAGGGAACTAACGGCCGGCATTTATTACACTGTTTGGGTGCTACCAGTTTAAGCGAATGCCGTTTGGACTAGCATCAGCAGCCGCCGTTTTTCAACAGTTGTTGCACAGGATGTTTGGAAAGTAAAAAGGGGTGTTGTTTTTTCAGGATGACATTTTGGTTTTTGGGGTTGATAAGGGTGTTCATGATGCGAGATTGAAGAAGACTTTGTCTGTTTTGGAAGACAAAGGGTTGACAGTGGAATTTGCTAAGTGCAAGTTTGCAGAGAGGAGTGTCACATACCTGGGTCATGTTATTAGTGAGGGGGGAGTTAAACCTAAACCCTCATTAATCAATGCTATTGTGGATGCACCTGTCAGCAAGGACGAAGTGAGGTCCTTCCTTGGCATGACATAGTATTGTGTTAAATTCTTTGTGAATTTCATAGAAAAGATGTACAATATATGGCAACTGCTGAAAAAGAACGTGAGATTTGTCTGGGATGTGAAATGTGAGGAAGAATTCAGTTGGATCAAATGCGATATGGCTAGAGTACCTGTGTTGGGTAGTATTGATCCAGCATTGTAGTGTTTTATAACTACAGATGCTAGCAATAAAGTGTTGGGAGCTGTGTTGGCACAGAGGTATGCTAATGGAGAGGAAACTATCATTTTATTTGCGTCAAGATCACTCTCACCCGCTGAAGAAAGGCATCTGATTATTGAGAAGGAGGCGTTAGCGTGTGCTTGGGCCTTGGATCATTTTCATGCATTTGTGTGGGGTAAACCTATAATGATTCAATGTGATCTCAAGCCTTTGATGAAGTTGTTGTTCACGACTGAAGGGAGCAGAAGTGGTTAGGCAAGGATCGCAAGGTTGTCCATGAGAATGAAGGACTATGTGTACTGTATTGTGTATGTGTCCGGCAGGGTGGTGGTGGATTGCTTGTCTAGGATGCCCTGCCCACTAGAGGAGTGGGAGTATGACACTTGGGATGATTTTAAAGTGTCCTTAGTGCACGATGGAGGTACAGCAGGCATTAGGAAAGAGGACTGGGTAAGAGACTACGGGAATGATGTTTTGCTGGAGATTATGAAGTGTATGTGTGATGGTTGGCAAAGAAAAGAACAACTCATGGAGTATCTCAGACCATTTGGAGCTTTCTGTAGAGGAGGACTTTTCAGGGGGAGTAAGATAATCCCTCCTAAGGGGTTTACGTGATTTGATTATGGAACTGTCACAAAGGACATTTTGGAGTTGTGCAAATTACGGCGGTTGTGAAAGATCTATTTTGGTGGCCGGGGGTGGATCTGGCTGTTGAAAGGTTTGTGAAAATATGTAAGGTGTGTTCCTCAGCAGACAAGTCTCTGTGCACACTACCCCCACCCACAAGTGAATGTTTAATTCCCACGCAACCTTGGTAATGCGTGGCTGTGGATTTGTTAGGCCAGGTTGGTGAATTACTGGAGTATGTTATTATGCTTATTGATTTATTCTCCAGATGGCCAGTGGTGGGAGTTGTGGAGAGAGCAGACACAAATTCTGTTTTGAGATTTTTGGATGAGACATTTCTCTATGAGGGGCTCTAAGCCACACTCCTGAGTGATAATGGAGAGAGATTTGGGATTAAACAGAAGACTACTTCCCTTAGTAATCCCAGTGGGAACGGTATGGCGGAAAGATTTGCCCGCATGGTTAAGGTTGTTATCCAGTCTGCGGTTAGAAGGCTGTGTGATTGGCGGAGTGAGGTGAAGAAAGCTATGTGGGCTTATAAAGTGACTACCAAATAGTCCACTGGTCTGTCACCATTTGTGATGAGTGGGAGGATTCCTAGGAGCAAATTCAACCCGGCATGGTTATGTGACAGCAAGGTAGAGCTATGGTCATCAGACTTGGTGGGGAAAAGGTTGAAAAAGTTGCATGAGAGGAGTAAGTCATACTATGACGACAAACATGGAACCAAGGCGGTGCAGATCAGAATTGGGGACTGGGTGCAAGTGAAAAATCTGACCAAGGTACCCAAGGGTGGGAGTCAATTTTTCCCACCGTTGGAAGTTGTAGAAGATTTACAGAATGTGGTCAGAGTGATCAGTGGTAAGGTGTGGAACCTTAAGAGAGGGGCACCTTGTGCGGGTGGTATGGTTGTAAGGGATAGGGAAAAGAGTGAAGATTTTCAATGGTTGGATGCTGAAGAGACAGGTGTGGCACAAGCTCACCGGGTTGTTGAGAATACCTCGATTGATTCCACTGAGTTACAGAAGGCTGGGGAGGAAGTGAGCCATGATAGTAGCATGCGGTTGGAGGGACTGACGCTCGCCTGGAGGGTGTGGAAGTTGAGGATGGCAAATGCAGAAGGGAGTTACCTTGGATGGTTGAAGGATTATGTTGTGTGGAAGTGGTAATGCATTAGAAAGATTTTTTATTTGTTGATTTTATTATTGCTCTTTTTGTTGTTTTTTCTTCTCTCTTGTGGGCATAGGAGGGAGACGGGGGTGTTTTCTTGTGTAGTAAAAGAGGGAGATGTGTTATGCTATGAATGTTCCTTGTTCCATAGAATGGAATGAGGTGTGTTCTAGGCTGGAAGCTTCTTGGGGAGAGTTGCTGTGGGCAGTGGAGCTGTGCAGACCTGTTCCTTTTTGTACAGAGTGTCTTCAATAAACCATACGAGGAAAGCCTGTCTACGTGTACTTCTTGAAGGGTCACACCGGCACCACCAAATCTTTGAAAGACTTGGAAAATTGTCACTAAAGGATCTTGTATTCTTGAATAGAGGATTAACTGTTGCATTCTTGCAACATGCACTTTTATAAGAAGAATATTTGATGTAAGAAGTCTTACATTTAAGAAATATAGTTTCTGAAATGAGTCAATGTAGAAAAGTATGATCTGCTTCTTATGGTTACCCCCACTTATTGCTGGATGTTACACTGTTTTTGACTAGTCTGACTGGGGTCCTACTAATCAGGACAGCAGTCTATCTGCTTCCTCCTTAAAATGTTATGTCAAGTACTTAGGTACACTCCAGATTGGATACTGGGGTACCCTTGTCAGTCCCTAGTATATGGTACACATGTGCCCAGGGCATAGGTACCCCAGAGGCCTCCCATGGGCTGAAGCATGTATTATGCCACCCATGAGAGGTCATGCAAAATGGAACTACAGGCCTGCCATTGCAGCCTGTGTAAGATGGTGCATACACCACTTACTTTAGATATAGGTTTACTATATCTATAGGTCACTACACTTAAAACCTATAAGTCGCCCTTATAGCAGGCCTTGACAATCCTGAAGGCAGGGTGCTGGGTTTTACGTGAGAGGGTGCCCCTGCATGAGCAGAGTACCCCTGCAGCCTTCGGAGACCATTCTCCCGGGTTGTCGGTGACGCAGCCCGACATATAGGTAGAGGTGCATTATATGCTCGCGTAAAATGCTATCTCGAAAACGGCTGCAACAAACCATGTCGTGTTTGGTATTAAACACCTTGGAATCATACCTCCACACCGGTAACCGGTGTGGGAGGTATGATTCCATCCCTCAGAAGCAAGCTTCGTGGGTCCCTGGTCTTCCCAGTACCAGCCTTCTCGACCCGGACAGCACAAAATGGTTGCTGCCGACCAGAGACACATTTCTGCCCTCCTGCTGCTGAGCCAAGCTCAAGCAGAGGAAGGCAGCACAAAAGGCATCCTTTCACAGGGAGGTGTGACCACCTCCCAGACAGGATTTAGTGTATTGGAGCTGGGTGGGTGCACTTCCAAAGTGCCTGAAGGGGCACATTTGGTGTCCCTGTGCATAGTCCAGTTCAAAGCAGTCCTGGGAGTTATTAGCTCCTGCTCTGGCACAAAACTGGACAAAGGACATGGGAGTAACCTCCCCACTGTCCTGACCCTCCCCTGGGAGGGTCCCCTGAATCTGTCCAACCCTCTCCCGTGGGTACAAAAGGGCTTACCTGGCTGTAGGACCCTAGATTCGACGTGGACAAGATTCTGAACAAGAAACCACTGACCTTCGACCGTCTGGACACTCTGGACTTCGCTGGACTTCGACTGGGCCCGACTTTGTCTCCCTCTCCGTCCAAAGCATCGTCTGTGCCCGTGCACCATACAGGCTCCGTGCAGGACCTGTGCAGCATCAAGGACAACTGAAGTATCTCCCTTGCGGTGAAGGAGTCACTCCCCTGCATTTGCAGGCACCGTAATGCAATTGACCGCTCTGCGGATCCTGAGCTCCTGTGGACTCCGAAGGCTCCAGCAACACAGGAGGTGGGTTCCTATGATCCTTGAGGTTGAGCTGCCCTCTCACTGAGTTTGAGGCCAGTATCCCTCGTGGGGACCGCATAACCCGAACCCCTGTGCACCGAGTACTTTTGCAAGTGCATATGCTTTTTGGTGTTTTCCAACTTTGTGCATTGGGCTTTCGATAGCACCAACCTCTGCGCACATTTTGTACAAAGGACCTTGGCCTCCTTGCACTCTGTGCCCTGCAAGCTATTGTTTTGCGAAACTGCTAGAGGTCCCCTTGCGACTCCTGTGCCTTTGGCCTGTGGGTCCATTTGCGGGACAACACTGATTTTCTTGGGCTCCCCTGGCTGCTCCAGGCCTGCCCTGACTCCCCTTGCTGTGGTGTGTCCTCTGGTCCTTGCTGGGCCAGACAGTAACCTTCTTTGACCTTCTTTGTGGGTTGCCTCTGCCAAGGGTTGTTGGTGCTCCCACCAGACACCGACCCCTCAGCACTCGACATCCTTTGTGGGACAACTCGTATCCGGCTCCTGGTCTTCCTCGACGTCTCCTGGTCCCTGCAGCTGTAGAGTCAAGGTCTCCTTCACACCTGAAGCACCCGACATCGGTGGGCATTCGTCTACCGAGCCCCTGGTCACTCCTGAGTGACCCAGACTCTGTCCCCTCTGCTTTCAGGTTCCTTCCATCAAGAATCCACCTGTGGGTTCCACCCAACACTTTTCTTCTTTCCAGCAGTGGCATTTCTTTGAAGACTCCCATTGAGAACGACGGCGGTTTCCGACGCCACTTCAGCCCTATGCACCCGGCTTCCCTGGGATAGGTAACTCTTGTACTTCGGTATCCACGGGTGGGGTGGCTCTCCAACCTTCTATGTTCCAAAGGGTTTCCTCGTAATCCACTGGGAAGGATCCTTAAACTGTAAAATTGCAACCGCGACTCTCCCATTGAATAAGTACGTAGCACGCGGTCGTGTTCACACAGTGCACTCTTCCTCCGTGGGGTCCATCTTTACTCTCCTTGGGTGATTCCTTGGGGTCCCAGCGATTCTACATCCTCTAGACTCTGTCTTGACTCGAGTCGTGGTTCTTATATCACTATTTTAGCATATGGTTTGGTCTCCCCCGGGAGCCCACTGTGTATTAGTGCTACTTACGATTGTTTCTGTGCTACAGTATTGTGTACTTTGTGTTTATCTGTGTGTAGCAGATACTGTGAGGTATTTAAGGTATGTTATAATAATAAATATATATTCTTGTAACTACTATGTGGGTCTCCTTTCATTTAACCAATACAATAAGATTACATTCTGGTAAAGCAAGCTGCTTAACATTCCTTCAAGACTAAGCCTGTAGGCTGCTCTCCACAGCTACCACTTTGATAGCTTTCTAAGGTTATCTTTGACCTCTGAAATCAACATAAGGGTTGTTTGGACTGGTGCAAGGTGCCCACTTTAATTAGTGGACATCATATACCAGGCCAACTTCTCACATTGGTGCGCAGCGGTTGGGATTCAAGCCTTCATTGTTTCACCAGATAAATCTTTGTATTGATTAACTGAAAACCACTAAGTACTAGGTACATATAATACTAGCTTAGAATAAGTAAGTTCTACTGAACATAGGGTTGGGTACGTCAAGGGTCTAGCACACCCTTTCTCCAACCTCAGAGAGTTTAGTTCCCACTAGGTTAGGTAGGTGCAACACCTCACCACACTTAGTATGTCTTCTAAAGGAGATGCCAGTGGCTTTCTGCCCTCTAGATACAGTGAGCTTTCATTCCAAGAATTGAAAGCCCTGTGTGCCTCTAGAAAGCTGAAGACAGGGAGAAATGCAAACACCCAATGCCTCATAGAGGCCTTACTGCTTGATGACCTTAGGAAGACCCCTGGGTCAGATGAACAGGAGAAAGTGGGTGGGACAGGGAATGAGGACAGGTCAGGAGGTGACACCTTTTATGACCTAGACAAACCCTGGCCAGGAGGAACAAGATGGTTCCCACCTGGACAACTCAGATCTTCAGGGAGATGCTGAAGAAGAAGGCCAAGATGGCCCTCTCTTCACCCCTCCTGGAAGAGTGCAGAGTTTACCAAGGAGATCTAGATCTCCCTCTGCAGAGTCACATCACTCAGGACAGTCTGTAGGGACCTCTGTATCTAGCAAGAGGGACCACTCTTTTGATAGGGAATACCAATTTCTTGAACTTTAGAAAGCTAGGCTTAAGCTCAGGCAAGAGCAATTGGCCCTGGATAAAGAGTCCCTAGAAGTCCAGAGAGCTAGAACAAACTTGGGACTAGAGTCCCATGGTGGCAGCAACAGTGTCCCTAGAGTTAAGGAACATTCTTTTGACAATAGGAACCTGAGCAAGATTGTCCCTCCCTAACATGTTGGGGATAACATCCATAAATGGATAACTGCTTTAGAGAGTGCCTGTAAAGTTCAGAGGGTCCCTCAAGAGCAGTGGGCAGCTATCTTGTGGCTCTCCTTTGCTGACAAAGGTAGAGATAAGCTCCTCACTGTTAGAGAAGAGGATGCTGACAATTACTCAGTTCTGAAGAGTACTCTCATTGATGGGTTTGGCTTAACCACTGAACAGTATAGGATTAAGTTCAGAGACACCCAGAAGGCACAGAATCAGGACTGGTTAGACTTAGTGGATAGTGCCATTAAGGCTCTGGAAGGCTGGTTGCTTGGCAGCAAAGTGAATTATTTCAAGGGATTGTACAGTTTGATTATGAGGGAGCAGATCCTTAATAATTGCCAAAATCAGTTGTTGCGTCAATACCTGGTTGACTCTGATCTGACTTCTCCCCAAGAATTGGGAAAGAAGGCAGATAGGTGGGTCAGGACCAGGGTGAAGCAGAGAAACCAGAACCATGGTGGTTACCAAAAGAAGCAAGATGCTAAAACTTCAGATAAGGGTGGGGACAAAGGTAAAGATGACAAGTCTTCATCAGGGCCCCAAAAACCTGCATCTGGGGGGGAGTCACTATCCAACAAAGGAAAAGGCAAAAAGAAACCTTGGTGTTACTTATGTAAAGAAAAGACCCATTGGACAAAAGATGCCAATTGTCCAAAGGCCAAGGATTCAACTCCAACCACCACTGCCCCTAAGGCAACTGCTCCCCCTAGTACAGTTTCTAGTGGTGGTACAGGGAACAAGGGAATAGTAGGGTTAACCTTGGGCTCTGAGATGGGTTCTGGCTTAGTCAGAACTCCAGCTCAGGCTGTACTTGTCTGTGATGGTGGCATGGATATTGCCACCTTATTTGTCAGTCCCAGTAACCTGGGCAAATACAAACAGCAGCCTTTGATTAATGGTAAGGAGGCCATAGCATACAGGGACACAGGTGCAAGTGTCACTATGGTGACAAAAAATCTTGTGGACCCTGAACAGATCATACTTGGTGAGATGTACCAAGTGACCAATGCTAACACTGTCAGGACTGATCATTCCTTGGCAGTTGTTAATTTCAGCTGGGGAGAGGTAACTGACCCAAAGAAAGTTGTGGTTAGCTCAGACCTTCCAGTGGAATGCTTATTGGGCAATGATTTGGAGACTTCAGCCTGGGCTGAAGTGGAACTAAGGACTCATGCAGCAATGCTGGGCATCTCTGCAGATGTGTTTGCTGTGACCAGGTCACAGGCCAAACTGATGTCTACTGAACAGGCCCTGGATTCTGAAAGAATGGACCAGGTGCCTTCCAAGAGAAGGAGCAGGAGGGGTAAGGCTGTGTCTTCCCCCCAGGCTCAGAGAGAGGATCAGTCTCTTGAGGGAGATGATCTCAGTCCCTGTGAAGGTACTGTCTCAGATGAACTGGAACCTGGTCAGGTTGAGTTCTTGGGGACAGGGGGCCCTTCCAGGGCAGATCTGAGGCAGGAGTAGCAAACCTGCCCCTCTCTTGAACCCCTCAGACAACAAGCTGCTGCTGAGGCTGCTGGGAGTGTCAGTGGATCCCACAGGATCTATTGGGATGAGGGACTCCTTTACTCAGAGGGTAGAGACCCCAAGCCTGGTGCCACCAGGAGGTTGGTCATACCTCTGAAGTTTAGGGGCTTCCTACTCACCTTGGCACATGACATCCCCTTAGCAGGACACCTAGGCCAAAGTAAGACTTGGGACAGGCTTGTCCCACACTTTCACTGGCCTCACATGTCAAGAGGACACCAAGGAGTTTTGTCGCTCCTGTTACCACCTGTCAAGCCAGTGGTAAGTCAGATGGTACCACAAGGGCCCCCCTAATACCACTACCTGTGGTGGGGGTTGCCTTTGAGAGGGTTGGGATTGACATAATTGGTCCCATGAAACCTCCAACTGCATCTGGGCACAGTTATATTCTAGTGGTGATGGGCCAAGCCACTAGGTATCCAGAGGCTATACCCCTTAGAACCACCACAGCTCCTGTGGTGGCCAGGGCCCTCCTGAGAATTTTTTTCCAGAGTGGGTTTCCCTAAGGAGGTCTTAACTGACAGAGGTACAAACTTCATGTCTAGTTATATCACTGCAATGTGGAAGGAGTGTGGAGTGAATTACAAATTCACCACACCCTATCACCCACAATGCAATGGTTTGGTTGAAAGGTTCAACAAAACCCTAAAGGGCATGATCATGGGCCTCCCAGAAAAGCTTAGGTGAAAATGGGATGTCCTGTTGCCCTGCCTTCTCTTTGCCTACAGAGAGGTCCCACAAAAGGGGGTTGGCTACAGCCCTTTTGAACTGTTGTTTGGGCATCCAGTTAGGGGTCCCTTGTGTTTGGTGAAGGAGGGATGGGAGTTACCTCTCAAACCTCCCAAGCAAGACATAGTGGACTATGTACTTGGTCTCTGCTCCAGGATGGCTGAGTACATGAAGAAGGCCAGCAAAAACCTTGAGGCAAGTCAAGAATTACAAAAAGCTTGACATGACCAAGAGGCTATACTGACTGTTTATCAGCCAGGACAGAAAGTATGGGTGTTGGAGCCTGTGGCCCCAGCAGCTCTCTAAAACAAGTGGAGTGGACCCCATACTATTCTTGAGCAGAAGGGAGAGGTCACCTACTTGGTGGACCTTGGAACTCCCAGGAGCCCCCATAGGGTGCTCCATGTAAACAGGCTCAAACCCTATGTGGACAGGGCAGACATGGGGTTGCTCATGGCTACTGATGAGGGACAGGAGGAAGAGAGCGACCCACTCCCTGATCTCCTCTCACAGAACCCTGATGATGGCTCATTTGATGGTGTAGCCTTGGCAGGCAGCCTCACTGAGCAATAGCAGATTGATTGCAGGAAGGTCCTCAATCAATACAGGCACATGTTTTCTTTGACTCCTAGTCAGACCACTTGGTGTACCCATGAAGTGGACACAGGTGAGAGTCTACCTGTTAAAAATAAGATTTACAGGCAGCCTGACCATGTCAGAGATTGCATCAGGACTGAGTTCCAAAAGATGCTGGAATTGGGAGCAATTGAACCCTCAGATAGCACTTGGGCTAGTCCAGTGGTCCTGGTACCCAAACCTCATACCCAGGGTGGTAAGAGAGAAATGAGGTTTTGTGTGGGCTACAGGGGGCTCAATGAAGTCACTAGGACTGATGCTCACCCTATTCCTAGGGCAGATGAACTCATTGACACTTTGGCCTCAGCCAAATTCTTGAGCACATTTGACCTTACTGCTGGATATTGGCAAATGAGACTAGCTGAGGATGCCAAACCAAAAACAGCATTTTCAACCCCTAGTGGGCATTATCAATTTATTGTGATGCCCTTTGGCTTGAAGAATGCACCTGCCACATTCCAAAGGTTGGTGAACAAAGTCCTTACAGGCCTGGAAGCCTATAGTGCAGCATATCTTGATGATATAGCTGTCTTTAGTTCCACCTGGGAGGATTAACTGTTCCACCTAAAGAATGTTTTGGAGGCCCTGCAGAAAGCAGGCCTCACTATCAAGGCCACCAAGTGCCAGATAGGGCAGAGTAAGGTTGTGTACCTGGGTCACCTTGTGGGTGGAGGCCAGGTTTAACCGCTTAACCGCGGCGGCAATTCCGCCGCGGTGCGGCGATTTAACGGAGTGGGTGGGGCCGCGTCGGCCAACGGACGTTCGCAGCACTACAGAGGTAGTGCTCGCGACGGCCGTTGGCCGACAGACGCACGCAACGGGTTAATTATTGCAGAGCAAAATCCAGACCATCATGGACTGGGTTGTTCCCACTACCCAGACTCAGGTCAGAGCTTTCTTGGGCCTGACTGGGTACTACAGAAGATTTGTGAAAGGATATGGGTCTATAGTGACTCCCTTGAATGATCTTACATCAAAGAGAATGCCCAAGAAAGTTCAGTGGACAGTTAGCTGTCAGAAGGTATTTGATGATCTCAAGCAGGCCATATGCACTGCTCCCATTCTGCAAAGTCCTGACTATTCCAAACAATTCATTGTCCAAACAGATGCATCTGAGTTGGGGGTAGGGGCTTTGTTGTCACAACTTAATGCAGAGGGTCAGGATCAACCATTAGCTTTTATTAGCAGAAGGTTGACCCCCAGAAAGAAACGTTGGTCAGCCATTGAGAGGGAAGCCTTTGCTGTGGTCTGGGCTCTGAAGAAGCTTAGGCCATACTTGTTTGGTACTCACTTCATTGTTCAGACAGACCATAAGCCCCTCTTATGGCTAAAACAGATGAAGGGCGAAAATCCCAAACTTTTGAGGTGGTCCATTTCCCTATAGGGGATGGACTATACAGTGGAACATAGACCTGGGAGTAACCATGCCAATGCAGATGGACTCTCCAGATATTTCCACTTAGAAAATGAAGACTGGGGTCACACACTGCCCTCGTCCTCCGGGGGGTCCCTCCTTACTCACCTTGGGTGGTTCCTTGGGGTCCCAGCGATTCTGCATCCTCTAGACTCTGTCTTGACTCGAGTCGTGGTTCTTATACCACTATTTTAGTATATGGTTTGGTCTTCCCGGGGAGCCCACTGTGTATTAGTGCTAATTACGATTGTTTCTGTGCTACAGTATTGTGTGCTTTGTGTTTATCTGCGTGTAGCAGATACTGTGAGGTATTTAAGGTGTGTTATAATAATAAATATATATTCTTATAACTACTATGTGGTTCTCCTTTCATTTAACCAATACAATAAGATTACATTATGGTAAAGCAAGCTGCTTAACATTCCTTCAAGACTAAGCCTGAAGGCTGCTCTCCACATCTACCACTTGGATAGCTTTCTAAGGTTATCTTTGACCTCTTAAATCACCATAAGGGTTGTTTGGACTGGTGCAAGGTGCCCACTTTAATTAGTGTTCAGATAGAACATTCATAACACCTAAATGATTAAACGCGATCTTGGACTACAGTTCCAAAGTCCTTGTGATTTATTTCACTTTTCTTTTGGCTTTTTTGAAAACAAGATTATGTTATTTTCATGTCATTTGTCGGGCAACACTTTCTTTAAATACACATTTTCATATAGTGTCTACTTACAAAGAAATCATACATACACAACTTGTGATACAACACAGTGAAATGCAATAAAATGACACAATTAACGTGCAAAATATTCCAATAGAGATATATAATACAATACAAGTGACCAGTCCTTGCTTCAAATTGCACTAGGCGGACACTCCAATTTGTGGACACCCTGGAGCTGGAGTCTCCAGCTAATGGGTTAAGATACATAGGGTGTGCCACGAGGGAATACTCTACATTTTTTCTTTCCCCGCAAAGACAACACCCTTTAAAATTTGTAATCCCATAGCGTTCGACTCAGGCAGGACATCAGGCAGAAGCCTTTGTTAATGAACGTTCTAGTGTCCGCCTAGTGCAATTTGAAGCAAGGACTGGTCGCTTGTATTGTATTATATATCTCTATTGGAATATTTTGCACGTTAATTGTGTCATTTTATTGCTTTTCACTGTGTTGTATCACAAGTTGTGTATGTATGATTTCTTTGTAAGTAAACACTATATGAAAATGTGTATTTAAAGAAAGTGTTGCCCGACATATGACATGAAAATAACGGCATAATCTTGTTTTCAAAAAGCCAAAAGAAAAGTGAAATAAATCACAAGGACTTTGGAACTGTAGTCCAAGGTCACGTTTAATCATTTAGGTGTTATGAATGTTCTATCTGTACATCTTGTATGTTGTATATTACTATAGTGGTCCAGTCCAGGTAGCACAAGGACCCAAGCCTTTTTTGCTTGAACACTTTAATTAGTGGACATCATATACCAGGCCAACTTCTCACAGTCAATCAATCAATAAAAGCTTTATTAGATTTTTTGCAAGAACATCATAAAAGCACATACAATCAGTCACATAATGTTTGTTCAGGCATGTTCAAAAGTTTCATAATAAAATAGTTTTTCTGCATTTAATTACATTTTTTTTAAAGAATCCTATTGACCTCATAAAACGATTATTGTCTAGAAATTGCAATAATAAAAATGCAGGACTGCATTGTCTCAGGCCCAATAACCTTAAAATAGGTCAAATCCACCTCCTCCTTTGTGTTTCATAAAACTTCCAAAATAAAAGTATGTGTATTGTCGATTGTTGAGACATATCGTCGCCTGGTCAGTTACTCAGTGTTTTAGACCAATCACTTATAGTGGGGAAAACGGATTAATTGATGGAAAATAGCAAGTCTAAAACGGGTCAGTACAAATCGATCATGTCCACCTGGAGTAATTTTAAGGTACGGCTGAATACCGTAAGTAGTCAGTATCATTTGGTTGGACTGTAATGATGGTCTTAATATTTCTACATAGAATCTATTTGCCTCCAGATGCATCATACAATATCTTTTAAAATCCCTTCTATTAACGGAAATTATGCAGCCAGGGTCTTCATAATATTCCGGGTGTCCAGGATCATTCATATAATCATATATATATATTTTAGCCATGGGATATTAAATGCCTGCTGTAGCTTGAGGCTGTCTTTTATATTCTCGCGATTAAAAGTAGATTTTGTAGAAGTCCAAATCCTGTGCCACAGGAGGACTGGTTGGATTTTAGTCCGAAATGTACGGCATCCCCAGTTCTGAATGACATATACATGTAGAGGTGCTGCCTGGAACAGCCAGCAAGAATCTTAAAAAGGCGTTCTCAACCAGCTGTATGGGGTTAGGATCACAATAGCCCCACACGCCTGCACCATATATGGCAGTGGTAACATATTTTGCCTGATGTATATGTAACAACTCGACAGGGGGTCTTCTACCCAATTTCCTTGCAAAATTAGCAAGGGCGGCCGTGGCTTTCATGAATAATAGTTTCCTAGCTGTAACTGCCTGGGACCATGTCCCCTTCTGGTCAAATAGAATACCTAGATAGGGCAATGTAATGGTGAATTCCACCTTTTTATTATCTATGTAAATATCCCTGCATTTTGTGCTACCTCTCCCGCACTTCATAATAAAGGTTTTTGAAGTGTTGACTCTGAGGCCCAGATTTTTCATGTACCCGGTGTAATTTGTCAGCACCTTTTGGGGCCCCAATTGCGTTCTGGCCATCAGCACTGCATCGTCCGCATACAGAAGGACTGGTATAGGGCGATTATTGATTTGCCGCAGGTCCTGGCACTGATCCACCAAGGCTTGGCCCAAACCATTGGTGTAAAGTGTGAATAAAAAAGGTGCCAGGATGCAGCCCTGTCTTGCCCCCCTCTCTACGTTAAATGATGTTGTGCATTCGCCCCTAACCTCATAACGGACCTTTGCTTTCATGTCGCTGTAAAGCTGTCTCAGGAAGTGTACAACTTTAGCTTCCACCCCCATGTCAACTAGTGTCTTCCATAGTTTGCTGTGCACTATGCAATCAAAGGCTGACGTTAGATCTACGAAAGCCAGGTATAATCTGCCCTGCTTGGCCAGTGTATACTTCCCTAGTAAGATGTTTAAATTTAGTCCTTGTTCCAATGTGCCAAGACCCTGCCAAAAGACATATTGTAGCTCAGATAGAATGTTATTATCTTCGGCCCAATCCTAGAGCCGATTAAGTACTATACGCCCCACCACCTAGACCAAAGAATCTAACATCGATATAGGCCGGTAACACGCAGGATTCTGGCGATCACCTTTCTTAAATATCGGCACCAATATTGATTCAGACCATGTCTCTATAAAACCAGAGGAGCAGCAAGCTGCAATTACCTGAGTTAAGAGGGGGCCCCATAGAGATTGATTTGATTTAAAAAAGGTCTACGGGGACACCATTGGGCCGGGTGCCTTCCCTCCCTTGCTAGCCTTAATTGTGCGGTTGACCTCTTCTAGGGTAAAACAAAGGTCTATAGGGTAATTCTTTGGTGGGGTTGTTCCCTGCAACAGGTGCAGGATGTTCGTGGCTTTCTCGTCTGGTGTGTATTTGTAAATATTTGAGTAGTGTCCCACCCATTGGCCCTCATCTATAGCAATCTTTATAGTAGGTACATCTTGAGCTGTAAGGAATGGGGCATTTACAGCCCGCCAGAATGCTGTGTTATCTCCTGTCAGTGTGGCTTCATGTAGGGCTAACCATGCTTTTTCTCTCAATTCACCTTTACGACCTTTCAGGGCCTGTTTATATTCCCCTCTACACGCTTTTATTTCTTGGCAGTTTCTTGATGGTTTATTTCAGTGTTTCAGTTTTGTATAAGCTTTGGTACATCTAGAGTCGAACCACCCTTGATTTTTCTTATATACTTTTTTGTTCTCCACCGTTAAAGCATTTTTTATTTCTCAGGTAATATGTGGTAAGATTCTAAAATATCGGCATGGGGAGTTGACTCCTCGAGACGGACTAAGAATGATGTTTGACAGTTGACCAGGATTTTTTTTGTAAATTCAACCGGTTCCACCTTGGACCAACATAGGGAATAACCATTGATTCTATTCAAGGCTATATCCTGAACCAGATGTGTTGATTTGTCCTGGATGTTTAACGTGTTACTAGGGAGAAGAAAGATTACACTCAATGGAAAGTGATCACTTAAGATGTTCTTATGTGTTTTAAAACCTACGAGTCTTGTTGAGTGTCTATTTGGTATGATTATATAATCAATAGTCGAGATCATACCTCTCCCATTGAACGTCTGACTAAAGGCTACTGATGGAATACATAGATCGTTAGCAAAACCTAGGTCAAACGAAAACAAAATCTCATTTAAATAATCCCCATAAATTGAGTGCGGAAGTGTGGGTAAATATTGTCGTCAACCGATAGTATTCCACAAGTTTCCCCTTCAATGAACGGGCACAGTGCAGTATTAAAATCCCCACCCCAAACGACGAACACATCTTTTGCATTTTTATTACGTAACTTATTGAGGTCATTAGTTAGTTTTTCCAAGACCTCCACTATTTGATCAGGCGGAACATTATTGTAGAAATTATCAATGCAATACAGTGAAATTTATCGATGTGAATAGTGACAAATTGATAATAGGTTTCAGATATCGATAAGGTTATCTTGATAGCGTTTACATAGTTTGATACATTCGTACATAGCCCCACTTAGGTCTCCTGTGTGAAGACGGGACCGCGACAGTGTGGAAGGTCTTATAACCATTGATATGGATAGTATCCACCGCCAAGTTTCTTGGAAGCAGAGGATATTAAATTTCCTACCATAGGGGATTTACGAGCTTTGTCCGTATGCCTGCGATATTCTTGAATAATACGCCGCATTGACCTTGTCTACTATTATCCTTGTCTCTAAATTCACCTGCCCTATCTGCTGGTCCTATGGGTGTCAGTAGTGCGTCTTGAATTGGGCCCTTACCTTGAATGGCCCTTGTACCCGGGCTAGAGGGTGGAGTGTCAGGGCCTGGATGAGTACTACTTGTGGACCTTATTGACAGGTCTGCGGTTGTTCCGTTATCTGGATTATCCCAAGCTCAGAGCTATGCGCTGGTACATCTATAGGTAAATGTAAGCTGTCTGTCAATCGAGGTGTGTCGTTTGTACCTAACATGTTTAGTCAGTCTACCTCCTCTAGTGTTGGGAGGCATTAAAACCGGTTATTAACAGGAACGTTATATATGTAGTGGCCATTTTCGTATATGTCTCTCCTGTTAATTCTTATCCCTAAGTTAGATGGTGGCTGATATAAATAGCCCAACTGCAATACATTGATACTGTGGGTCGTTATTGTATGATTTCCCGCTTTCCTAAAAATGCTTTCTACTAAATGTGGGGTTTTGAACGTTAATACCACACAATCGCCTCGTAGGGTTTTATGATCTCTGCCGATCCAACTGACTCTTCTAGCCATTTTAAACTCTATTAAAAGTGCTTCAGTTATCCCTGTTTTAGTACCTAGCCAGTGCAGAGCCTTATTTCTCAGAGTATCCCAGGGTTCAGTTTCCTGAGCCGTTAGTCTTGGGACATTGGCTAAAACTACTGTGTAGGGGGTAACTGCTGGGGGTAAGTCCAAACAGATCAAATCAGGCGAAGTCGTGCATTGGGGCAGACGCACGTTGGGATGATTATTATTTGGCAGGCTAGTGCTAAAGACATGTGAATTGGTACCTTTTTTTGACATAGCCTCTTTTAGCGTCTGATAAATTGGAAAACTGAGAGGTCCTTGCAGATTCTACAAGGATCCTTAGGCCTGTCTTTGTATGACTCACCAAACAATTGGTCCCTGTACTTTCATTGACTAACGCAGGGATCGTCTGTCTGGATGTGCTATTTATACCCTCGTTACTGTTGATATCACCTAATCACTCTTGGTTCCGGGGTAAACTGCCATGCCTATCCATCCTCACACTCCCCTGATGTTTATTCAATTTCACTTAGATCAAGGCCACTCTATCAGTTAATCTGGCTAGGGTATCTCTTAGCAATTTATCTAGGTCTTCCACTATAGTAGTTAAGTTCCTGAGTTCATTTGAAGAGTTAATAGATTGAGTTTTAGGGTGAGATCTTCCCTTTGGACTTACCTCATATGGAGCTGGTGTTTTAGCACATTTAGTGATTTTTTTATGGGGTTTTATAGGTACAGGCCTAGATTCTCTAAGGGTATCCTCGATTTCTCTGGCAACAACCTCCGGATTTCTTGGGCGTTTCGATGATGGTGGTTGTGTGTCACACTCCTGGTCACTAACTGATGTGTATTCTGGCACAATTTGAATGCAGTCATTCTGAATTTGTTAGTCCTTTGAGAACTTAGGTGAACCAGCCTGTTCAGCTATTACCTCATTACTGGACGACACTGCCGCCCCCAATCTTTCTGAATTCAAGGTCTCTTCTACTGAGATGATCTGCTTTTCGATTGACCCTGTAGGATTGTTCATTAGCATTAAACGAGGAGCCCCCACAGTCTTAGTCTGTGGCGGTGGTTGGTTGGTTGTCGCCTTTCTTTTCCCCATCTTGTAGGAGGCGTGAGCAACAGAGTATCACCAGTCAGTTGAACATAATCTCCACAGTGTTTAAGGGTTCGGCCTCAGGGCATTAATACATCAATGCTTGTACTACATACTCTAATGCAAGTTCTAACAAAATGAGTACAACTTACGTAGCTTGAAAAACTTACAGGGCCAGCTCGTCCTGCTGGGACCGGTCGTAGATCACACAGGTCACAACAGAGCTGCAAGGAATAATATCTTGCCGCAGGTTTCTTCCTCGCTCATGGGCGGGGGCAGGACCACAGTAATACAATAGGCGTGGGTTATATGGCTCTTCTGTGTCAGGTCTTAGGTACAGCCTCACCTCTGTGTGGCGGCAGCAATTTAGGGAGAAGCGGCCTAGATTATATCCCTGTTTGAGTGTTGCTGTTTGCGAAAACAAATATCCAAACGATTGGGTTCTCTGGGGCTAAGGAACCGCAAAGCCAAGAGGGGGGCCCCTGCCCAGTCTCCTCCAGCCTGACGGGCTAAGACGGGCCTGTCTTGGCCCGGTCTTGGCCCGGGCCGAGCCTGGGCATGCCCCACGCCGCGGGACGCCTCTCTAAGCTTTATGGCGCTCCTGGTAACCAGTGTGCCCGGGATAAGGGCGAAATTGCTACATGCAATGACGGAGGGTCCCGCGCTGTGGGACGTCTCTCTGAGCTTTATGGCGCTCCTGCGCCTGGTAACCAGCGTGGCCCCTCCTCTCAGGGCCAGGGATCAGGGCGAAAGTGCTTTGTGCGATGACTGAGGGTCCTGCGTTGCGGGATGCCTCTCTGAGCTTTATGGCCCTCCTGGGCCTGGTAACCAGCATGACCCCTCCTCTCAGGGCCAGGGCGAAAGTGCTTTGTGCAATGACTGAGGGTCCTGCGCTGCGGGACGCCTCTCTGAGCTTTATGGCGCTCCTGGGCCTGGTAACCAGCGTGGCCCCTCCTCTCAGGGATCAGGGCGAAAGTGCTTCGTGTGATGACTGAGGGTCCCTGAAATGAGTCATATAAATGCATATCGCTTAATTTGTGATATTTATGATTCGATCATAAGTTACTACTAAAAAAGTTCTATTGAACCTCAATTGAAATCTGAAGACAAAAAGAACATATTTTTTCTACAAAACTAACAGAGTGCCCCCTATTCCAGATTTCATAATTGCAATTTGAAACATCAGTGGCGATACTGGTGGTCTTTGAGTGCACCTAAGCACTGTACGATATTTCTTCTCACACCCTCTATTGTGTTTTATATACACATATAATAATGAAAAATACACATTTTCATAAATGCAAAATTGAAAGAAATGAAAGCTACATATATATACACATAGCTAAAATTTAAATACATGAATAGTATATATTATACTCAAATATACACATGGCTGGGATGTAACGAATCTTGTAATGAATATAAAATTAAAAAATCACTTACAGGTCACTTGCCCCACAGCATCGAACAGGCCCTGCTCCCGGTCATGGATGTATGTCCTACAGTGCATGACCTGTCACTGGGAGTGTGTGATGTCATTGTGGCAGTACATGCTGCCCCGCATTTGTTCCTGTACATACCTGGTGACAACATGCGGGGATGGTAGTGCAACACATAGCAAATCTGTGCTTGCCACCAGCTCTACAAAAAATATTATTCAGTGGTTAGGAGTGAGAGTGATAAAAGGAAGACCAACAGTTCTAGTAGCAGGCAAACAGCACAGACAATAAAAATATATTAAAACATAGGACAGATGGGAAGGAAAAGGGTAAAACCTAAATAAAATAGGTAGGAGAACAGGCATACAAGAGCAGGCTTGGAGTGAAGAGTGCGTACTCCTCCATAGTGCGAAATTACCATTCTTTTTCCATTTTCAGATGTGAAGTGCATCTCATACATTTCATGAAATTTTTAGGGAATTTACAGAAATTTCCTTAAGCAAAATTAAGAGAATTAACACACACTTAATCTTCCTCTGTAGCACAAGTGCTAAAAAAGTCTTTCAACGGGTGAATTGGGAATTTTCGTTTTCTCTCCAATGGAGCATATCTGATTTCCATCCCAGTTCACCTGTGTGTTGTGGTCATTGCATATTGAGATCACCTCAAATTTCATAATTGAAGGAAATTTGGAAGGTAATTTTAGAATATAATACAGTAGTTGCAAGGGTGTCTGCTCCCCTCCCCCCCTCCTCTTTGTGATTTATATTGAACTTTCCACTTGGAATATCATGAGGTGAAGCCATAATGAGAAGCCCTAGTGTAACAAGAGTATCAGGAAAATGTGGCCTTGTTCTTTGACCCTACAAATAAAAACATAACTAGAGTATTTCAGGTCACTTAGAAACTTTCTGCAGTGGCTAAATAGCAAATGAATGCTTTGAAATCAGAAACAGTCTTCATAATTTGGAAGAATCTGTGCTCGTTGATTTTCTTGAGGGATGACACTGTCTGCAGTCAGCCAGGTACTTGGGATTTGCATAAAGAATGAAATAAAAAATAGATATAAATGTATACTTCAAACACTGCTGAGAAAGATTAAGAAAGAGTTTCAGACTTCGAGATCAATTCTGCAGTCTCTTCGGGTGAATCAATCTCAATAAAATAGTTATCCTTCCCCCAATGCTTATAGTTCTTCATATTTTCCCAGTTTACTTGTCTCATACATTCTTAAACCGAAAAAAAGTTAGATCAACTTCTTTATTTGAGAAGGCAAAAGCAGATGTCAGTCTAAAGAAGTGGACTCAGAGTGCAACAAAGGGTTGCTGTTCTTTATTTAGAAGATTAAAGAGATTATTGTGCGGGTGGCAGTCTGAGGTTTTTTGCTCAGTCTTGTTCATAATGTGATACTGCTCTTTTGATCTTTGCAAAACTTTGTTGTCCTGAACTTAGACCAAAATCCAAATTATGAATAGCCTGAGTGCTTGTACATTTCAGTGGCGGCTGGTGGCTTTTGAAAGTGGTGAGGAGCGCAAAAGTCACCTTCGACTGTCGCCAAGTGAGCAAAGCGAGCGACAGCAATGAACCCAAGGGGATATCAGGCTAAAGGAAATTGTCTCCACATTCACTAGGCAGGCAAATGTATACAGATGAGATTTACATGGTTAGCGTACTTCTAAAACATTACTCTGAAGGGCAAACTGTAATAACTATATTAAACAACTGAAGAAAATGATGGATACCATTTAGCCTTTTGTTATAATTTACCTAGATACTTCATGCGTAGAATAGTGTCTTTTCACTTGCACATTCATTTCATACCAGTTTAGCTAATAAAAATATGCTAAGTAGGTAATGAAAGTACGCCGCTTTTGTTTAATCAATGGCAGCACGTGCACCCATCTCACATCGATCTCAGCTATAATTAATTTGCTTTACATGCTCATGCACGTATCAAAGCCATGATTGGTTTTGCACCACTGTTTGTGTTTACTTGAACTGTGCAGGATTGGAAGAACAGAGCTTACGTCAGTTCAGTTTCACATGTGCATGCTTCCTGTGCAGGGGACTCTGACAGGGTGCAGAGAGACAGGCAATGGCATTCTCTGATTTCAGACTGGCTTGGCCTATGTTTCCATCTGTCAAAGCTTGACCCTGGGTTGCCTGATGTCTATTCAGGTTAGAACCCAGTTATTTAGGCCAGACCAGGATTGTATCCTGACCCCAGCGGTGAGCCTCATTAGGTGTGCATTAGGGACACAACAGAGAACTCAGACAGAAGCCTACTCCTTTCAGCCCACGGCACCAGGAAGAACAGAAGGCACAAGCAACAAGCTGCCCAGCCCAAAGGATAAGACTACACAGCAAATACACCAACACACTGTCCCTGGTGCCTGGGTATCTTCAAATATCTCCAGGACCAAGGCTCACGGCGAAAGAACAGCAAAGAAAAACTCTAAGAAGCAAAGTACCAGAGAGAGAAAGACTGGATGTGTTTAAAAATAAGTCTACGTCTTGACTTGGATAAACATGTAACTAAGAGGTATTGTCCTTTTGCTCGTTCATATTTGGGAGGGGGTCACTTTGAGTTCGCATTTTTTTGGTTGCGTATCTCGGTTGTTAACTCCGTTTCCACTTTAGGCAGATTAACCCATGCTTCTTTTTCCTTGGTGCTGCACATGTGTGATCCGTCACCAGCATTCCCTTCAGGGATGGTAAACCTAGTGTTTTTGGGTAATCAGGGAGCGCATTTCTTTTAGTAACACCAGTGCTTTAAATGGGCTGGTACTCACCAATACTGAGTACCGGCACTTCTCAGTTTTCTCCCCCTGAGTACCGGAACTTCTTTTTGGGCAAGGAGAGTACCGGTACTCCCAGAAGCAGCAGGGCTCAGGCCCTGATGTACGGGTACGTGCAGCGGAAAAACTACTGAAAATGATCCTTTCAGATGGAGCGTGTTTGTGTGTGCTCTGGCAGGCAACAGGCAGTGTATTCCTGCGCTGGGCTGCTCCTGCAGTGGTAGGTTCTAATTGGCATCGCAACAAGAATGAGGATGTGGCAAGAGCTGCCGACAATGGAACTGGGGAACCAGGTTCTAATCCCGACGTCGGCTCATCATCCTGTGATTCTGGGCAACTCACTTAACCAACGGTGCTTATAAAAAGTCAGCTTTTACAGAGTGTCATGTAAAGCGCTTTGATGCCCATGGGCCAAATTCGCACAATATCAAACTGCTAAAAAATTAAGCCCTGCACGTATGACATAAAAGCTGATGCTTGCTATGCCTCCTAATGTACATGTTAGGAGTTGAGTGTTCGTTGACCTGGCTGAGTAAGGAGGTAGTGCCTCAAATGTGGACTTGAATTTTCTTGAATGTATGCGAATGTGCCTTTGCCCACTGTCACATACCCACATGTAGTGGCAGAGCTGGAAGAGACAAGCTGGCACTTACTCCCTCTCACGCCCAATTCCAGAAGCAGAAGGATTAGAATGTGGGTCTCATGATGTCAGTTTACAACTATCGAGACTTCACCCTCACGGCAGTTCTATATCTTTAACTTTTTGTTGTGCTATCCGATGTTTGTTTGAATGGTTCAAAGTTCACCAATCTCTGATCCACGCCAAAAAAATGTGGCTATTGTTAAATGCCTGGTTGGCTTACAGCCACGCCCCTGACTGCCCACCCAGTCTAATTAGTGGGTGCCGGCACTTCTAATTCCCCATTTAAAGCACTGAGCAGAGGTAATAACATTCAATAGTGCTATTAGACCAATGAGTGCTTTAACTTTAAAGGGTAAATCGCATTATTCTACACACAGCTAAATTATACGCCTGAGAATATAAATGCACTTGGAGAAAATAAGCAATGTAAACCAGGCTTTTCACAATAAATAGATCACTACCTATTGGCTTTGGCAAAAGGCTTTAGAATAAGTAGACCCCTGCTGGTGGCTTTAACAGTGTCTTTCCATAATAGCCGATATTTACCTACAGACTTTGATGGGGGCTTTTCACAACAGCTAACCTTTTGTCCTCAAGCTGTGTCAGTGGTCTTGATACCCCTTCCAGTTCAATCCTGGATGGACTCAACCAGCATCCTCAACTTCCTACCATCGTCAACTATGCAAAATCCCTAGGGGTCAACCTTGTCAAAAGACAAATTTTAGTTAACTTCTCTACTCCCAATCTACCCCTCTC
The DNA here is from genome assembly GCA_963921515.1 of Calotriton arnoldi. Taxonomy (NCBI): domain Eukaryota; kingdom Metazoa; phylum Chordata; class Amphibia; order Caudata; family Salamandridae; genus Calotriton; species Calotriton arnoldi. The sequence goes on from CAWUFW010021184.1 coordinate 66,214, forward strand.
AGACATGATATTGCACTGAGCCTTGCCTTAGGACTTACCACTCTTTGTTGATTTTGCATGATACTCTATTTAGCCTCCTACCTGTTTACATTGTTACTCAATATGCCCTGTGTAATTCATGATTCCTAAGTAATGTTCTTTTTGTATTGTAAGACGCTCTGAGAAATTTGGGTAATTCCTTTGTTATAAAAAAAACTGCAGTGGCGTAACATAAGCCCCCAGGGCCAGTGCTTTAAATGGGCCGGTACAGTCCGATACGGAGTACCGGCACTTTTTTATTCTGAGAGGGAGAGTACCGGCACGTCTTAAGAGTGACGTAATACTTTTAATAGGAGAGTACCGGCACTTCTCAGAAACAAGCAGGTACTCTGGTTACAGAGTACCTGCACTTCTATTTTTCCATTCCAAGCACTGAGTAACACTGCTTAGTTCTCCAGTGTGGGGCGTAAACAGGAAATTCATTCGGACTGAGGCCTCTGGCAAATTGCCCTCCATGAGAGGCCGAAAGACTCGGGCCAGCCGGCTGCACACTGAAGAATTATACGGCACGCTAGCCTCTAGGTTTCTGTCTCCAGCCCTTGCAAACACCATGTGCAAAATTCTGTGGCCGATGTCCTTGTAGGTAAGGCTATTAATGGATAGAGGCATGCAGGAACTTAGAGTGGTGGATGAAGCGCAGGCACATATCTTAGGAAGGCTGAGAGAATAGATGTAAAGCCTTCTCTTGGCGGGCCTTTGTAAACACCTGTATCTGTGGCGAGGTTTTGCACAGGATCAGCAAATGGAACTTTGACATATAAGTGCCTACTGGTTTCAGTAAACGGTACCATGAGATTAGCAAAACTGATCAGGACTGACAATCTGCTTGCGCCATTGCACATTAGAGCAAATGTTATAATATTTATGGCATTAACTGACTCATTGATTTCCATGCTCTGCTGAGAAAGGGCGGGCGCTCACCAGCTGCAATGAATCTACATTCCTTCTCCTTGTCAAAAGAAATACATTCCCCGGTTGGATCGAATATTGGTTAAGACATGATGGCCCGCACTAAATTCAAAACAATGTCAAATTTCCCAAGTAGGCTTCACCTTTTCACTATAATCACAGGTCTTGTGGCCACAGGTGCCTTACCTGTGTGTTGAAACTCAAACAAAATCTGTGCACGTTCCTGGAGACTACAGGCTCATACACACATGTGCTGTCAGCATGGACTTCTCTAGTCCATGCCATTGCATCATGCATACTGCCTGAAGGAAGGAGAAAGCCCAGAAGAAGATAATAAAAAAAAAAAAAACCATGGCCAATCATTGTGCCCTTCAAAATAAAGCGACACCATAATTGGCCGTGTTTACATTGTTCCTGCCCCTGCGCTCTCTGGCTCTTCTGTGACCGAGCTTGGATCGTCCTTGTTGCGAAAGAGCCACTGCCGACGTAGCTCTTATGATATTTACTATGTTAAATACCATGAGAGCTGTGCCGAGACTGGATGGACAAGGCAACACAGCACCCTGTGGAAGAAACCAAGAGCTGTGTTAGATGGCCTTCTAGGCAGAGTGAATTTAATTTTATTTTTTATTAGTATTTTTTTATTCTTCATTATGCATTTTATAATTGTTTTACACACCCCAAAAACCCAACCCCACCCAACACCCCCCCCTCCTCAGCAGCTGGTGAGAGATCCTAATAACAAATATATAATTCATTCTTCAGACTCTTATACAAATCAGTACATTATATATAATCCATAAAACATTCTCATATACAAAAACACACATTAAATAGACAGCAAACGTATACACTCCCCCAAATCTCCAGATAACCCTAAAGTGCCCTGTGCCATAGCAGAAATCTATTGATAATCCTAACCAGCCATACCAGTTTGGCAGCTCCTCTCAACCCATTCTGTCAGTGGAGCCCAGATTCTCCAGCCTTTCTATCGAGCACGGGCCCACTTTCTTTAATAAACGGCTTTCTCCAAATTGTAAACCGCTAAAAGCCGGGCTACCTATTGCTGAAGTCCCGGAGGATTGGAGTCCAGCCATGCAGAGGCAATGCATAGCCACAGAACAACCATAGCAATAAAAATCAAATCTTGCCTTGCAGCATCAACTTCCTCCTCTGCCACTCCTAGCAAAATCAAGGTGGGAGAAAAGGTATAGTCCAGTCCCAGCGCCTCCCTGAAGAATTTAGCTATTTCTTGCTTCAGGTTTATAAGCACACTACATGAAGCAAAAATATGGACTATGTCTGCACGATACAATGCACAGCGAGGACAACATGTCCCTTTGCCCTTCCCCCATTTAGCAATCTTATATGGGGTATAATAAAGGGAAAAACAGGTCTTATAATACTGTGCTCGTCTGCGCCCGTGAGAGCCCGGAAGAGGCTGGGCTGGGCCACCCCTCTGAGAACTGCGTTGAAGTTTGTGACCTACCACCCAAGGTACTGTGCCCTTCGCTAGTATCTATTTATTTATTTACTATCTTGTCACCTGTTGTTCTATATCTATCATGGGCAAACGAAAGGCAGGGGACACTGTAACCCACGACCTCCTTGCAAAGAAATTAAAAAGACCAGGATCAGCCAGAGCAGGGGCCGCTGCTCTTGACTCAACCCCACTAGCTGATATTGACACTTTAATCGGTGAGGTTGAGCATCTCCTTACAACGAGTAATACCAGGGGTGAGGCCAAATCACCAAAAGTCCCGGCCATGTTCAAGACATCCACTGCTCCTAAAGCTCCCACCACGACTGAGGCCTCTGGTCTACCATGTGCACTAGTATCAGGAAGCCAAGCTACCGAGAATGCTACTAACTTTGTTCCGGTATCTGCTTTGTCTCAGCCTAACGAACCCAGTACTGCAGATCAATCTAACAAGACCCCGTGCTCTTTATATACCACTATCACGATGATCCCGAACGTGCCTTGCCACAACCGATTTGATCCTATTCAACAAACTGATGATTGTGTAGAATGGGCATTACCGGAAGTTGCAGCACAGGAAACCCTTTCTACCATCCCCTTCCAAAGCACACAAAGTGCTCCATCAGTTGTGATGAACAATGGAGTGGACAATGATCTATTGTTTAGTAAGATGAGCGAGCTCTGCATTAAACTTGGGTCACTATCTTCTATTGTAACTGACATAAACAGAGGCTTTCGTGTAGCTTTAACTGTAGGAGTCTGGGGCAGATGCACAACAGGAAGGTTGTCTCCCCTGGGGTGGGTAGGGATTCTGGGCTGTTACCGGTGTCCTCTACTGGGGGCACTGATAAAGGCGTTATTGCTGATACCATTGGTACCAGTATCAGTACCTCCGATAACGGTTACCCAATGAGCGGAAATCAGAACTTGCATAGGGAACTGCCTACTCCGAATCCCCTAACACCATTGCCCCAGTGGGCTGTTCATCCGATGCCAGAGAGGAAGCTTTCACCCAAAAGACTGTTTCATCATTTTGTTTCCCATGGGTCCCTTCTTCCTCCCTCTGTCCCCGCTGGTCCTGCCCCCCATCCATCAACGTGGCGTTATCCATTGAATCCTAATCCCCCACCCCTTAGGAAGAATCAGATATTCAATAGGTCCATCTACATGGTTTGGGTCCCCAAACTGAAGCCAGGCGCTTGGGAGGACACTGAGGCACTGATTAATAAGGTGACCTATTGGCTAAGATTTCTGCGGAAATGTCTAGCTATAATTAGATCTGATATTGTATTTGCAAAAAGACGCTCAATTCCATCTTCACCTCATGACCATATTCATGTTGTCCTATGCTCCAATTCCTTGGCTGAAAGTCTAATCAATTTTGAATTACATACCTGCCATCTCATTGGGGATAATCAATCAGGGATACGATTAAAAGCATTCCCCCCCCCTATCGAAGGACCTGAGAGGTCAGCACATCCAGGGTTCCGATTTAGCTACAAATGTCTCTATCTCCTGTCCCTCTGCTCTGCTATCTCCCTTGAACACACCAGACTGACTACATAATACCTTATATAAGTATCCTGGTAAGAGTACGGGTCAGAGTGTATGTTGTGCAGCTATTGGAAATCCCATATGGAACTCAGATTGCTCAAGGGGGAGATCCAGGACGTTGGGGAAAGTAGTGAGCATCTGTGGCACTGCCTCTATATGCGATCAAGCACACACTCGAAATAATAGTAATAATAAGGATGATTTCCAAGAGGGGGATAGAAGCACTTCGGAAGCACATGATAAGGATGTCTGTAACTATATTGGACTCCCTGATGAACCTATCTGTTCACAAGATCCCCCAGGGTTCGAACCTAATGTTGATGATGGTTCTGTCACCTTACCACCTTTAAACCTATTATCTTGGAACCTAGCGGGCCTAAATGCGAAATTATGTGATCAGGACTGGTTAATGTATATCATGGACTACGATGTGTGTCTGTTCCAAGAGATATGGGCTACAGAGAGAGCCTACTTAGATGGTTTTACGTCCCTTAGTGTAGAAGCCAAACCTGCATCGCACTTTGGCAGGGCTAGTGGAGGGCTTTTAACATTGGTCAAGAATGGTCGCTTTACTTCACTAACCCCCTTGGCAATAGAATGTCCTGATCTAATGGGGATCTTAGTTACTTTACCCTCTGGCCTCTCTCTAGCAATTCTTAATATCTATATCTAAAAGAGACAGTTAGTTATGGATTCCTCACCTTAGAATTACCCCCAGGCGTCAGACTGGATCTGGAGAATATTTCCTCAGCAGTACCTCTGCGCGTCGATAGGTGGCGTCGGTAGACTCCGTGTAAGTCGTTGGAGTCGTGGTCGCCAGAATGACGTCGCGGTATCTACTTTGATGCCGCCCTCGCGTGCTGACGTCAGTTCTTTCTTTTTCCGCGCCAGCCAGCGCAGATCCGGAGAGAACAGTACCGCGAGTCACTTTATAACTCTGCTTTTTGCAACTTTTGTCGACACCCTATTTTGAGCCGATTGACTTCTGGTGCACGGAGGGATGTCACGTCGGACCGGCTTCAAGGCTTGTGACGCCTGTCACAAACTGATGTCGGTTACGGACCCGCACCTCGTGTGCCTTTGGTGCCTGGAGCGCGACCACGACCCGAAGTCGTGCTCCGCGCCGTTCGAGGTCCCGGTTGAGAGGGAGGTCACGGGACCGGTGGCGGAGCCACCACCACCACTCGTCATCGAATTCTTCGTCTTCGGGTAAGTCAAAGCACAAGAAGAAGGCGAAGAAGCATCGTCGCTCTTTGCGTTCTCCCCGTCCGTCGGCCGATGCGACGCGGCAGGTAGTCATCGGGCTCCGCCCGCACAGCCTGTTGGGTCGACTCCGGCCTTCCCTCCCTTTCCGGGACCCAGAGCGACCCCTGCCCAGCTTCGAAGCTTTTACGAAGCTTTACACTCCATCTTCGGGCAGCCCGACTCCCCTGGCGAGCCCTCGGGTCCCACGAACTCGGTTGGGGGCTCTAGGCCTTCGATGCTGGCGGCTTTGGTGCCGCAGGGCCCCCAAGGATCCAGGCCTGAATCCGGATTGGCACCGGTCAACCTCGTGACACCTCCTCTAGTGCCAAATCCAGTGACGACACCCCTGCCGCCTCTGACGCCGGTTGTGTCCCCAGCTGGCGTCGACCCCGGCCTCCCCCTCGATGAGGACACGGAGCCGGACCGACGTCGGTACCGGCGCCAACCGGTACTTTTGTGCCCCTGTTCTCTCCTGATGTTTCTTACCGCCCTGAGTGGCTCACAGGAGAGGGTGAGGAAGACTGGGATGGGTCTGTTGACCCTCTTGCAGACCAGTTGGAGGAACCGGACTGGAGAGAGGAGTTGGGTGAGGCCAGTGGTCTGGATACCTCCCCAGATCTTGGCATGCTTTCTCCCCCTACCGTGGCTACGGAGGAGGGTGCATCGTACACAGTGGTGTTGGTTAGGGCAGCCGAGGCCCTAAACCTCGAGCTTCCTCCGGTGGCGGTCAGGACTAACCTCCTGACAGGTGCTTCAACCGGCAGCTGCCTCCTCAGAGCCCTTGCTGCTGTTCAATGAGGCCCTTACGGACATCCTTTTGGGCACTTGGTCCAAGCCCAACACAGGGGCTCCTGTGGACAGGATGATTGCCCGACGCCACCGCCCGGCCCCGGACAACTCCATTTTCCTCTCTTCCCATCCTACCCCTGAGAGCTTGGTAGTCCAAGCCTCAACGTCCAAGGGCGCATTCCCTAACGCACCACCTGATAGGGAATCCAAGAAGCTGGACCACCTTGGGAAGAAGATGCTTTCTTCCTCCAGCTTGGGACTGATGTCGGTGAACACTACATGTCTATTGGGCCGTTACTCCCACTCGGTGTGGGACACGGTTGCGCAGGTGCTACTACAGTGCCCGGAGGAGGGCCAGGCCGTGCTGTTGCCGAAAAGAGAGACGCAGCGACGTTCACCATCCGGTGTGGGCTGGACACCGCCGACTCACTGGGCAGGACGATTTCCACGTCCGTACCATTGAGATGCTATGCCTGGTTGAGGTCCACTGGCTTTTCGGGTGATGTCCAAGCAACACTTTTGGATATGCCCTTTGATGGCCGTCGCCTGTTTGGCGACAAGGCAGACAACGCGCTTGAGCGCTTTAAGGATTCTAGGGCTACGGCCAGATCCTTAGGCCTCGCTTCCACCTCCTGCCCAGCGCAGTCTGCTTTTCGCCCCTTTCGTGGCTACGGAAGGGGTGCTCCGCCATGTTCTGCCCAGAGCCACAGGCCTTTCGCAAGCTGTCCAGCCTCTGCGCGGCCGGGGACGTGGATCCCACCGCCGTGGGTCGGAGGGCCAGCGGGCGGGCCAGTGCACCAGGGCCCCCTCTGCTGCAGCCTCCAAACCCTCCTAGTCCGACCTTTCAGGCCCATCAATTGCCAGTGGGCGGCAGGATTCGCCATCACCTACCCCACTGGCTCAACATCACGTCAGACAGGTGGGTTTTGCAAATACTCCGAAGGGGCTACTCCCTCTCCTTCGAGACTACCCCTCTATCCATGCCACCTCAATTCCATCGCATGTCGGAGGATCACCTGGCCCTTCTCCAACAGGAAGTTACGGCTCTCTTGGCCATGGGAGCCATAGAGCGCGTTCCTGCCCCAGAAGTAGGTCATGGTTGTTATTCCCACTACTTTCTGGTGCCCAAGAAGGACAAGGGCCTTCGTCCTATCTTGGATCTCGGGGACGTCAACCGCTTCCTCCGGAAGGAGAAGTTCAAGATGTTGACACTGGCTCAGGTCCTGTCTGCTCTCGACCCTGGAGACTGGATGGTAGCGTTGGACTTGCAGGACGCTTATTTTCACATCCCCGTCCTGCCGGCCCACCGGCATTACCTGCGGTTCACGGTAGGCCACGAGCACTTTCAGTTTACCGTGCTCCCCTTTGGCCTTACCAGCGCCCTTCGGGTGTTTACGAAAGTGATGGCGGTGGTCGCAGCTTATCTGCGCAGATCAGGGGTTCCAGTCTTCCCCTATCTCGACGACTGGCTGTTGAAGGTGGGCTCGCCCGAGGCGGTCGTCACCCACCTCCAGACTACGGCCAATCTCCTGCATTCGCTGGGGTTTACCATCAATGTGCCGAAGTCACACCTGATCCCCTCTCAGAAGCTCCTTTTCATCGGAGCAGTTCTGGACACAGCGCAGTTTCGGGCTTATCCTCCTGAGCAGCAAGACCGGGATATTCGGGCTATGATTCCGATCTTTCAGCCTCTATCCCGGGTTCTGGTCAGAATGACCCTGACGCTACTGGGCCTCATGGCCTCCTGCATCCTGCTGGTGGACTATGCCAGGTGGCATATGCGGGCTCTGCAGTGGGACTTGAAGTTCCAGTGGGCACAGCATCAGGGGAATCTTTCCGATTGCGCCCAGATCTCGGAGGGCACTGCACACCAGTTGCAGTGGTGGCTAACGAACCGGGATTGGGTCAACGGCAGACCCCTTTCCCTTCCCCATACAGAGTTCACAGTGGTGACAGATGCATCACTGCTGGGGTGGGGCGGCCACATGGGATAGGCGGAGATCATAGGCCTCTGGTCTCCGGCGGAGTCCGGGATCCATATCAACCTTTTGGAGCTTCGGGCGATTCGTCTTGCACTAAAAGCATTCCTTCCCTCTGTCCGGGGAAGAGTGGTGCAGGTGTTCACGGACAACACCACCGCCATGTGGTACTGGAACAAACAGGGCGGGGTGGGGTCATGGACCCTATGTCAAGAGGCTCTCCGCCTTTGGACATGGCTGGAGCAGCAGGGCATATCTCTGGTGGTTCAACACCTGGCAGGTTCTCTGAATGCCAGGGCGGACGAACTCAGCCGCATGTGCATGATGGATCACGAATGGCGTCTTCACTCGGAGGTGGTGCAAGGTCTCTTTCAGCAGTGAGGACAGCCTTGGATAGATCTATTCGCCACTGAAGAGAACGCGCAATGTCAGCGGTTCTGCGCGTTGGAATTTCCAAGGCGGCACTCACTAGGCAACGCTTTTCGTCGCGAGTGGAGTTGCTGTCTTCTATACGCCTTTCCGCCTATACCACTTCTGCCCAGAGTGCTGAAGAAGATCAAGTGCGACCGGGCCCAAGTCATTCTTGTGGCTCCAGATTGGGCGAGAAGAGTCTGTAATCCCGAGCTGTTACACATGGCCATCGATCCTCCGATCAGACTGCCTCTTCGGGAGGATCTTCTGTCGCAGCAGCAGGGGACGGTCCTCCACCCAAACCTGTCCAGCCTCCACCTCCTTGCTTGGAGATTGAGCGGCGACAGTTGACAGCTTTTGGCCTTCCTCCCGAAGTCTGTAATGTAATCTTGGCAGCCAGGCGTCCCTCCACTAAAACGGTATACGCCTGTAGATGGAACAAATTTGTGGCATGGTGCACAGCAAAGGCTGTGGATCCTCTTTCTGCCCCCCTTTCATAGGTTCTCCTCTTCATTCTTTCTTTGGCCCAGCAGGGCTCTGCTCTGGGCACTCTCAAAGGCTATCTTTCGGCCATTTTGGCCTTCCTTCGGCTGCCTGACCAGCCTTCTCTTTTCAAGTCCCCTATTGTAAATCGCTTCCTTAAGGGCATTACGCATTTGTTTCCTCCAACTCCTTTCGTGATGCCCCAGTGGGACTTAAACTTGGTTCTTACTTATTTGATGTGTGCTCCCTTCGAGCCACTACATAACTGTCCTCTCAGACTTTTAACCCTTAAAACTGCCTTTCTGGTTGCCATCACCTCTGCTCTCAGGGTGAGTGAGCTACAGGCCCTTTCTTCCAAACATCCTTTCCTGACTGTTCATCCTTCAAAGTTGTCCTCCGCACTAGGCCTTCTTTTCTTCCCAAAGTGGTTACCTCTTTCCATATAGGACAGACCATCACTTTGCATATAGGACAGACCATCACTTTGCCCACCTTCTTTCCGCATCCTTCGAAAAGAGGAAGAGAGGCTCCACCGTCTGGATCCAAAGCATGTGCTTTCCTTCTATCTGGATCGCACAAAACAATTCCGGGTGGATGACCAGCTCTTTGTCGGTTATGTGGGCGCCAAGAGAGGTCGGGCCGTGCAAAAACAAACCATCTCCCGATGGGTCGTTCGTTGCATCAAAATCTGCTATTCCTTAGCGAAAAAGGAACCTCCAGTTGGGTTGCGTGCCCATTCCACCAGGGCGACGGCAGCCACTACTGCTTTGGGACGTGGAGTCCTCCTTCTTGACATCTGCCAGGCAGCTACTTGGGCTTCACTGCACAAGTTTACCAAACACTACTGCCTGGACAACAAAGTCCGGAGAGGCGGCTTCTTCGGCCGTTCAGTTCTCCAGGACTTTCTGGTGTGAACTTGGTTTGCAGACCCACCACCGGGGTTGGTATTGCTGTGGTATCTATTCTAAGGTGAGGAATCCATAACTAACTGTCTCTTTCAGATGAACAAGTTACTTACCTTCAGTAGCGATATATCTGTAAGAGACATAGGTTAGTTATGGATTCCTCACCGCCCCACCCATCCTCCCTGTTCTGCGAACTGATTTCTAGGGTAAGGGACTCCCCTCTCAGGGCCCTAGTTTTTGTGCACCAGTTTTCAGTGTCTTGCATGGCTCTGCGCTTCTGGCGTGGAATGTCGTGTAAAGAACTGACGTCAGCGCGCGAGGGCGGCGTCTAAGTAGATACCGCGACGTCATTCCGGCGACCACGACGGCAATGACGAACGCGGATTCAACCGACGCCACCTATCGACGCGCAGAGGTACTGCTGAGGAAAAAATTCTCGGGATCCAGTCTGAAGCCTGGGGGTAATTCTAAGGTGAGGAATCCATAACTAACCTATGTCTCTTACAGATATATCGTTACCGAAGGTAAGTAACTTGTTCGTCAGAACGGTTAGGTCCAATGATATATCCACCACTTTATCAGTGTTAGATACCAGACTGGATGACCGAAATCCTGATACGAGAATAATAGTGGTGGGTGATTTCAATTCTTCCTTTAAACCCTGCCCTTTTCTAACAGATATTACAGCAGAGGAAGATGAGCACTGGGGTATTCCCGCATTGACCGTGCCGCCAAGGAAAAATTTTACCTCTTGTGCACTTCAAATAGCCTCGTTGGTTACTAGCCGAGGTCTAAGAGCACTATTCCCAATAAGGCGCGCGCACCAAAGTCACCCCAAGCGCGCAATGTGCTGTATTGAGCGCGCACACAGCCACATCCTGCGAGACCGTTCGCGCCAGCACTTTTAAAACGCGAGCGGTGCGAAAAACTGTCATTTCCTGGTTGCGGGAGACGACGAGAACACGAGGGAGCGGCAGGTAAGTGTCTCCCTTATGGCTCTGGGTTTAGGGAGAGCTTGCGTTCACGAGCAAGTGGCCCTTGCACTTGCTCCATTCCTTTTCTTAACAGTGCACAGCTGCAGGGCTGATTGTGGGCCTTTGAGCTAGTATGCATGTTAATTGCAGCGCACATGGGTGCTGCAATTAACATGAATACTAACTCAAAGGGTCACAATCAGACCTGCAGCTGTGCACTGTTAAGAAAAACAGTCTCAAACACGACGTGACCGCACACTAGCCTAAAAAGCATTCATGACCGCACACTGCCTACAAAGCAAATTTGAAAGCATAGCATATTCACAGTGCTTTCTGTAGCAGGTTCGGACCTCATAGCACTATAATACAGATGCCACTGTTCACCACTGCGCCAACCAGTACTGAATTATGTTGTTCTCTGGTAAGACGCAAAACATTTGCAGCAATTGCATTAAAATTGAGCAGCACCATATCATATTTCATGGTATACTGACAGCTTGGCCTTTGAACTCTAGAGCAGCTGGAAATCACCACGCATCATTCACACACATACATAATATTCATTCTAACTGTGAAACAAGTTAACCCCTGGTATTTTGGAAAAATAATATGCCTCTTGTGTAGATTAACTGGAGAAATTGCAGTGACCTAATACATAGCTGCCAAAGTTTGAGACTGCTTATGTGTGACATAGCATATACACAGTCTTCCTATGTGTGACATATAAATGCCCTATGTGTGGCACGTTTAGTGATGCATATTAGAGAACCTAGAACTGAATAGAGAACATCAGTTATGTCTATGTAGTAAGATAGATTTAATAAACTAGCCCATGTTGTGGTATGAAAACGGTCTCAAAATTGGCCAGTGCTCCTAAAGTGCCTACAGAAGATCACTGACCTACTTTCTTTTGTTACCAGGGTCAGCTGGCAGATATATTTGGCATCTTAATAACCAATAAAATACTTGTTTTGGGAGGATGCCTATAGTTTAATAAAGTTTAAGTCTAGTACACATTACAGATAAAACAAATGGTTTGTTAAGCCAAAACAGTTAATCAATGACAATGTGTGGTAATCTCAGAGAGCCACCACCAAAAAACCTCAAAATCCCGGTGCCACTTTCATGAAAGCAACATCTGGTCCATCACCATTGCTAAACTTAACCCGGTTACAACATAAGTATTTTAAAATAATAATGATTTCCATGGAAACCGAAGTTTGAAAGTTTCCTTTAAAAATACGTACATTCGCCAGTTTCAAGAAAATACTATCCAGGTTAAAGCACATGCTGCAGAGATCAGATTAATAGTGAACTGTGCAGAGGCGTGATTCAGCTGGCTGTGACAACTCTGTCGAGTGCGTGCCACTGTGCTTCTGCTTAGAAATGCAGCAATCCGCTCCCTTGCTCGTCTCTACGTTATGCATCCGGCTGGGCTTAGCTAGGGCCTGTAGCAGACCGGCAGCAGCTGTGGCTAAAGTTAGCCCAAGCTCTCTTTTTTTCAGGATGATCGGCGTTACTGGCAATTTCATGAAGTAGGCACTTTGCCTGGCCAAACAACCGCCACCAGCAAGAAACTGCGCACTGAACCGCTAATCAACCCCTGGCTGTGCTGAGTTATTAAGGACAGCCACATCATCTTGTGCGTGTTGCACGGCTCCTGTTTGGGCAGCAGGTGCGGCACAGGAAATTTAAAACAATCAGGTTATGCAGCCCTGGTGCCACCTCCTGGCCCAATCGTGGTGTCAGCATGCCCGAAAGCAACACAAGCCCTTATGTTGGCTCTACATGTCTGCCAGACCCGCCGCTTGCTGATTATATTTTAAAACAGCTGCCCCGCCCCGTGACCTGTGTCTTAGATAGGCGAGGCCGGGCGCGGCCGCGTGAAAGAGAGAGGGAAAGTGAGCCCAATTTAAAATGAGTCCACTATCACTAGTGCCATGGCCTGTGATCGCTATAGCAACAAGTTCCCAAGGCAGAACTCTGCAGTGCACGCAGATTAAGCGCCATGTGCCAGGCTGCTTGGAGCTCCTCATGATCACCACCACAGCGTCGGGGAGCTCTGTAAGCGTGACTAATGCATTTCAGTGCAGTGATGCGAACCACCACCAGTGCTTTAAATGGGAAAAAATAAGTGCAGGTACTCATTAAAATAAGCTAGAGGTGTGGCAAGTGGGCGGAGCTAGGGGCGGGGCTAAAGGCAATATATGATGGTACATAATGGCTTCTGTACCAGTTGCAGCACATATCAAAACACATGAAATGCGTTTATGTAAACGAAACAGGTTAACTCATTACACAAAATGAAAGCCAAACAGGAGATGTTAACATATCATTGTTTTGTAATATTTGCTGTTTCTTAATGCCCTACTGTTATTTATTGTTGTTTGGCATAATACTATATATTCTCAAGCTCGCACACAGAAAGAAACAAGCAGACATGTACACAAAAGCATTCACATTCCCTCTAATATATCTCCTGAGAGTGTCCTGATACTCTCCCTCTTTCTTACTCAAAAACAGGCACAGACAAGCAGGCAAGCACACAGACATAAGCAAACACTCACACTTAAGTCCATTAATGATTTCAGAACTCAGCGCTATATAAAACTCTCCCCAAAAAATATCTGGCATTTTTATCTGAAAAAGCGGTAAATCCTAACTTCACCTGTCACCTCACTTTACATTCCTCCCTCCCTCGTCCTTCTATGTTCGTCTCGTCTTTCCCCCAACCAAATGCATCAACAGTTGTCATGGGAGCTAATTCCTAGAGTGTTCCAACATTCCCTGCTGTGCATTGCCCTATGGGCAGGGCTAAATTCACACCCATTGTCCCAGTACCCTAGTCAGTCCCTGTTATCTTGTAAATGCAGCAATTAGTGTTTGCGGGGCACACAAAGGGAAGCAGCTCCTGTGCTAAACAAAGAGGAAAAGAAAAACGTCTGATGAAGGTCGAGGATTGTATTGCGCTGCCACATGCTTTAGTAGGGCCAGTGCAATACACTAAATGGGACTGGATGACTGTCTGGCAGTCCCAGCCCATTTCACTCACCTAATGGAGGGGGGGCGAAATCACTTTCAGCCGAATTGTCTTTGCGCACCTGATCAACAGTGCAGGGTCTGTCTAGACCCTGCACTGTTAATCACAGCGTGATGTAAGCCCTCTCAACACCCTGCAGTCTTTGGACATTAAAGTGGGCGCTGCTGGAGTCTTCAGCAGCGACTGCCCTTAGCTGGAGGAGATGCCTAACCTGCACCTGCCGTGCCGCTGATGAGGGTACCGGTACTCTCTCTGGCTAAAGAGAAGTGCCGGTACTGACGGCAAGAAAATTCGGAAGTGCCGGTACTCAGTACCGGTGAGTACCGGCCCATTTAAAGCACTGACCACCACCCTGAAATGCATTAGTCTGACGCCTGATGCGTGGTACTTGGCAGGACTGCCAGTAGTTAACGATGCTGAATCATGTTGTGTAAATGCACGGAGGCTTTTGGTAGTCTAATGAAGATGTCGTTTTGTTAGGTGAGTGAAATGGTTCCAAGGAAGGTGAGCTATGATATGTTTAATCTGCTTAACAGCACTAGCTTTCGCGTTTTGGAGTGAGCACAGAAGAATGAGGTAACCTTGTCTTTGGGGTGTGTTCCTCACATCAGACTTGCGTTGGAAGTTGGGGTGCGGCAGGTGCTGCAGCATCCAAGGGCATAGAAGAGACTACATTTCTTAGGGGACAGGGACAGCCTTGGGGAGAGCTGAACCTGGGTCTGGCCTGGCTCTAAGAGCCAGATCACGAGCTGAGCCATAAAAGATGTAAATCGGTCAACAAATGTCAGGAAAATGGTAGACTGGAAAATAGAAAAACATGGATTTTTCATCATATTAAAGTGTTTCAATGACGTGTAAACGATTATTTCATGGAACTGAATGATGTTTATTGAAAGTAATATTTTTTTGAACATGAAACATTCAAGAATACCGTCGTAGCCTTACGATTTTGCCACAAATTATACAAAACTTGTCAGCTTGCCATGTTCTTTATTCAGGGCTGACTTTAGCGCTGGTGCGACAATCTTTTCTTCCCTCCCATCCCCACCCACCCACCCATTCCCCCTATGACCTCCTCCTCGGATTCCATCACTACCACCCCGCACAAGTGCCCCATATCTTTTCATAGGCCCTTTCTCACTTACATTTCATTTGTTTTAAAGCGCTGGTAAAGGCTGGCTTTACTCGTCCACTCAGCTATTCACATAAAAGACAGATCTGTTCTTTGCAGCAGGCATATTAACCCTCTGTGCTACTTTAAGGGAAGTCAAAACTGCCACTAGATAAAACTTCGATCTCTCTCTCTAGCAAGAACATTAATCACAAGTGGCATTATGTACCTAGGAAAATGAATTTACATTAATAAATGTCTTTTCTTTGTTCACTGAATTTAGATTAATGGGGAATTATTAACAGAAAATGCACATACGATTCATGATGAAGAAAATGGGGAGAAAAGGAGTTTTTATACCTGTGAGACTATGCGAAGGCTTTAGAAATCCTCATAATGTAGGCACTACCTTGCTTTCACAAAACATTTGCAAATATATACACGAAACACTTGTATGTTTATGCAAACATCTAAAACAATATTGAAATGCGGATGAAAGGGTTTCACTACATGAAAGGACATGCTTCCAGTGGTGCAAAAATAGAGTGGGAATCAGACTTTTCACTAACCCTAAACTTGGGGAAGCTCTGAATTTGAGTGTATTTCTGCTCCCCTGTTAGTGATTCGAGTGAATCCAGTGATCCCACGCCCAGCAGCACTAATTTCTGGGGACCGTTACATATTTTTCCTCAACAAACTTTCATCCAGGGCCACAGGCAGAAAACAATGCACATCTTCTGAGCTAAGCTTTGAGCCCCGGCACTTATTGTTTTACAAATTAAGCACTGTTTCCCGCAGTATTTGGCAATAGTTGAAGTTGCCAAATGAAGATGAACGCTGCAATCTACAGCAAGAAGATTCCATCTTTTCACAAAAATTAACTTTGAGAGGTTGACACAGCTGCACATGACCAGCTTTAGCGGGTGGCACCCGGTGCAACATTCTTTTTTTGGTGCCCCTCATCTCTACATAGACCCTCTCCCATATATATTTCATTTATTTCAGAGTGCTTCTCATACCAGTGTAGGATGTCAGAGCACTTTACATCACGCATATATTACACAGAGATGAAGGCTTATACGTGTGCAAATCAGTGTACAGGAAATGTTACATAAATCAATGGGGATTACAAGGTGTAGGAATACCATGTCATTCATGCTAGCAGACTGTATGTTTTTAGAGTGTTTTGTCTAGAGAAGCGCTAACTCAGGATTCTCAGTCAGTCATATCGACTTTATTCGGTTAATAAAAACCATAAAAGTACATGTAGTGTTCTGTCCTCGCGCTCTCCGGGCGCGTGGACACTCAAGAGGTATTGTCTCGCGCTGCCCTTTGGCGCGCGAGTCACGGTTGTCATGTATAGGTATAGGATGACAGTTGGAATGCAGTTGGTGGAATGACAACGCGGCGCTTGCACTCACCGCGACATTTGGTCTGTGGGATCTTCGGAATTTGACAATAAATGAACTCACCAACATTTGCTGTTTTCTGTCGTTACTACACATCTTCGTGGCGACGAGCGAGGAGAGTGAAGATCCCACACAGCAGCCACTTCGTCAAACAGACTGAAAGGAATGGTCCTGGAGTGTCACGTAAGGATCGGAATAAACATGAAAAATAAGGCGGAGTAATCTGAAGCAGTCAACCGATCAACAGCTTTTACTTAAGGCTTATTGGTGTGGTGAAATCGTTTCGGGTTACAGCCTGCCTGGCCGATCGCAGTCGGGAAAAGTGCACCAGTCTGCAGCCTATGCTTATCCTGCCTGGCAGTGTTTCCTGCTTCAAGAGGAAGACGAATAGGCACGTGACGGAGGTATACACACGCCCACCAAAGTCCAGAACGGCTTCAAATGTACAACGTAATTGACACCGTCAATGAAGGGATCTGAGGAGACGCGCTTGCTGACTGAAATCTGCGCACACTGTCCTCTCTCCATTCAACAGTGAGTGATTGACGCTTTCTTTCCTCTTGGCATCAAAATCGACGATGGTGTAAGAAGCAATCTGCATCAGCACAGGTACCTCGCATTTGTCTTCTATTTGGGAATAAAGAACGTGAGCACTTACACACGGTGACTCACACACCTCTTTGTACTTCAAATTAAATGACAGTTTGGTGTGAGCACAGCATAGCGGTGACTCGCACACCAGAAAATTTAAATATATATTTATCAGTTACATTCGGGGAATCACTCGCCTCATTGTACTGTTATTAAACTGTCAGTTAGGTATGAGCACAGCAGCGCAGTGAGTCGCACAGCTTAAAATCAACTTTCCTTTAGTATTTATTCGACTATGGCACGGTGACAAGTGTATTGTGTATTTTATGTAGTATCCCAAGTGTGCACTGTGGAAAAAAAAAAAAAAGGGTTGTTTAGGTTAAAATCTTACGGTGGGTACTGAGTATTTTTCACTTTGAGTGTCATTTGCCCACATAATGTAAGGTTTTACAAAGGAAAAATACACACACAGTGTAGTTTATCATAACTCAAACATAGTCAGCTTCTACAGTAACTTCACCAGCCTAGTTTGGAGACAACTCCCAGTATGCAAGCTGTTCAGCCACCACCACCTTTTCTAGACGCAGCAGGCGAACCGCCAATTAAATGGCGACATTGGTTTGATGCCTTTGAAACTTACTTGGGTGCAATAGGAGCACACAGATTTAGACCGGAAAGGAAAAAATTTCTATTACTACACTCATTAGGTTTCGAGGGTAGGTCAACTCTCAAACATCTGCCTGAGGTTGTTGCTGAAGACAATGAAGAACTTGACGAATATCAAGCCACCATCAGAAAATTAGCAAAGAGATACGATATACAGCCTAGCATTGTAGTATTAAGGCATAAATTCTTCAAGCGAGTGCAAAAAAATGGTGAGGATGTAGAAGCATACATTATAGCTCTTAGGAAAATGATAGCAGATTGTGAGTTTGAGAACTTTAGCGAGCAGCTAGTAAGAGATCAGTTCATAAGCCAATGTTCTGATAGAGCGATAAGACAAAAACTGCTTTCTCTTGAGAACCCCTCTCTAGAAGAATCAATCAGGATTGCTAAAAGTATTGAGACTTCTCAAGTTTCCATAAAGGAACTTGAAAACAAGACAGTTGAGGTTGCGGCACCCGTACGCACTAATTACAAAAAGAAAAGAGACATCTCCCAGAACAATTTTTTTAGGAGGACTGACATATGCTTCAGGTGTGGATATACTGCTCATTCCAGGAATGGTAGACCGTGTCCAGCAAAACACGTAACCTGCAGATCTTGTGGGAAAATTGGACATTATGATAAAGTATGTCAGAGCCATAAAAAAGAGAATCCCAGAATTAACATTGTCAAAGAAACAAGTGACGGCGATAATGAAGAAATCTTAGAGGAACTTAAAGATATGGTACTTGTGGTCTCTGACGGTGAAATAAGGATAGGTGATCCCTCAGAATGCATTGACCCATATGCCAACATACTAGTAGGTAGTAAGATCCTTCGTCTCTTAGTAGACTCAGGTGCACGTATCACCATGATTTCAGAGTCACTTTTTAAGGCCAATTGGAGTGAAAGACAGTTGTTTCCGGCTGATCGTGCTCCTGTATCCTACGAGGGACGCAAGATCGATCTCTTAGGGTACTTCGAGGACATCATGGAATTTAAGGGTAGGCGTATCGCAGGGAAAATATACGTAGCCATACAGGGTTTGAACATCCTTGGGTGGTTTCATCAAGGTTTGTTTGACATGATGTTGTGTCCCGGAGCAAAGGAACAAGTGCTAGCCATTCGTGATTCCACCCATGTAGAAGAGTTACTGAACAGGTTCCCAAAAGTGTTCTCGGGGAGTTGGGAAAAATAAAAGGGTTCAAACACAGAATAAAAGTTAGAGACGGTGCGTTACCCACCAAACACAAACTCAGAAGCGTACCATTCAGCATCAGAGAGGATCTTGAGAAAGAACTATTGTCCATGTGTAAAAGAGGTGTAATCGAGCCAGTTGAATCTTCAGATTGGACATCTCCCTTAGTCATTGCGCGCAAAAAGAACAATGAACTCAGAATATGCATTGACTTGCGCAGTCTAAACAAAGAGATTTGGATCGATTCACACCCTCTTCCAAACATCACAGAGATGTTAGCCATGGTAACCGGTGCTAACGTGTTTTCAAAACTCGACCTGGCCTCAGCATACCACCAGGTGGAACTCGAAAAGGAATCACGCCACCTCACCGCCTTCAACTCACCCTCTGGTATGTATCAATTTTGTCGTATGCCCTTTGGCCTCGCTTCAGCGGCGTCAGTCTTTCAGCGGCTAATGGTAAATCTTCTCAAAGGTGTAAAGAATGTTGCCATTTTCCAAGATGATGTGCTCATTCATGGTACTGACCAAGCATCACATGATGAAACTCTAAATCAAGTTCTGTCACGTTTCCAAGATTATGGGGTGGTTCTAAAACGTGATAAATGTGAATTTTCTAAGGATTCCATTGAGTACCTTGGGCACACTATCTCATGTGCTGGAGTAACCCCTAAACCCAGCCTTGTTCAAGCCATATTAGACGCTTCCCCACCCAAAGACAAAACAGGGGTGAAATCGCTTCTAGGATTGACTGAATTTTACTCTCGCTTCATACCTGATTACGCAACACATGTATGCCCCATTTCAAACCTGCTTAAAAACCAAACTAACTTTGTATGGGATGAAGAGTGCAAAGATTCATTTGAATGGCTTAAGACTCAGCTCACCTCTGTCAAGGCGCTTAAACCTTTTGATCACATGCTACAATGCACTTTGACTGTGGATGCAAGCTGTTACGGTCTGGGTGCTATCTTGACCCAGCAGGCAGGGACACAAGAACACACCATTGGGTTCGCGTCTAGAGTACTGAGAACCACCGAGACACACTATTCTGTAATCGAAAAAGAACTGCTTGCGTGTTGGTGGGCCATTGAAAAATTCAAATGTTACCTTTGGGGAAGAAAGTTCATTCTGCAAACTGACCATAAACCTTTAGTCTCCATCTTAGGAAACTCCAGTCATCGCAACACAACACCACGTATAGCTCGCCTTGCCTCAAAACTTCTCCAATTCAATTTTGAAGTCATACACATACCTGGTGGTAGGAACGTTCGTGCCGATGCACTTTCACGATTGCCATCTGTGCAAGACAAGTCAGTTGATGATGTTAAACCCAACAGCGAAGAGGATCAAGAAGACTGTATAGTTGCTAATATTGAATTACAACATGTTTGTGCTATTAACGAATGTGATTGGTATGACGCTATGGGTAGTGATGATGTGCTAAAGAGTGTTAAGAAATACATAACCGAAGGGTGGCCTAAAGAGAAGAGTATAAATGTTGATGTTCAACCTTTTGTAAAGATAAGTGAAGAATTATCTGTTGAAGATGACATCATATTCCGGTTAGATAAAATTGTACCACCTTTCAACATGAGAAAAACACTCCTCACCAATGCTCATGAGGGTCATCTGGGTGCCACGCTCACCAAACGTAGAGTAAGAGAATATTTCTGGTGGCCTCAGATGGACAGAGATATTGACGCACTCGTCCAAGATTGCACCGTGTGTGCAAGTAGTGACAAATCTCTGCAGACAGCCAACCCTCCGCTCACCCCCATTCCCCTCCCAAACAATCCCTGGGAGAAAGTAGGTATCGATGTCATGGGTCCATTCCACTCACTACCTCTGCAATCGCAGTACGCTATAGTGCTGGTCGATTATTATTCAAAATGGCCAGAGGTCAAATTTGCATCCAAAGTTGACTCAAAAGAGATTCTTGATTTCATGAAAGAGGTTTTCATGCGGGAGGGTTTTCCAAAACAGTGGTATCTGACAATGGTGTACAATTCATTTCAAATGAAGTTGAAGGGTTCTTGGAAGAATCTGCCATCACCCACAGCAGAAGCTCTCTCTATCACCCACAAACTAATGGGCTAGTAGAGAGACTTAACAGAGTCATCGGGGATTGTATACGTTGGGCCACAATTCACAAGAAGGATATACCCAAAGCCGTCAGGAGCATGCTGTGGTTCTACAGAACCACCCCCACTCGACCACGGGCGTGTCCCCTTTGAACTACTTAAAGGGAGAAAGCCCAGTACAGAGTTCAGACCAGCGTGGATGTCTAAATGGCTCAAATCTAGAACTCCTCCCTTTGAACTTGAATACATGGTTAGAAGAAAAGTCCGCGATGTACAAACCAAGCAAAAAACATACTTCGACACCAGAAAACATGTTGCTAATAGGAAATTTATTGTGGGTGACATGGTGAGAATAAAGAAACAAGGTTTTGTCAGGAAAGGTGACTCCAAGTTCGGAGAGCCGGTCCGCATTGATAAAATCTGTGGTAGTGCTGTTCGCATTAATGGACGTAATTGGTGGAACATGAACAAGATTGTGAAAGTTAAGGATCTGGGTGATATGAGGTCCGCACAAAGTTCTGATGTGGATCAAACGCATTTGTCTGTTCAGAATCGTAAAGTTTGTGATGTTGCTAATGACCCTCCTGTCCTTCCTAGAAGAAGCTCCAGGGACATCAGAGTCCCCTTAAGGTTCAGATAGTTTTCTCTGTTTTCCCCTTCCTCTTTTCCCCCCGTGATGTACCCCCTTCTCCTTCTCCAAGGAAAAGAGATATGTAGTGTTCTGTCCTCGCGCTCTCCGGGCGCGTGGACACTCAAGAGGTATTGTCTCACGCTGCCCTTTGGCGCGCGAGTCACGGTTGTCATGTATAGGTATAGGATGACAGTTGGAATGCAGTTCGTGGAATGACAACGCGGCGCTTGCACGCACCGCGACATTTGGTCTGTGGGATCTTCGGAATTTGACAATAAATGAACTCACCAACATTTGCTGTTTTCTGTCGTTACTACAGTACACTACAAACATCTTATTCAACAATATTAAAACATATACAAGGGTCATATTAGAGTAATCTTAGGCACCATAAAAATTCAGCAAGAAAAAGGTCCTCAGCCTTTTGGTTGTTTAAAAACTCAGGATTCTGAAAGCACTCGTCGTGTTTGGGTCTCTGCATTTCTTTTGTTAATAGTACGCAGCTGCAGGGCTGATTGTGTGCCTTTGCGAAATTATTCATGTGCAGCGCCTTGTACATGCATAACTGGTGCAGCGATTACCATAAATACTTTCAAAAAAGCTCACAATCTGCCCCGCAGCCATGCTCCTATTAACAGTGATGGCACTTGACTTGTGTGAACGGCCCTCTCCCACACTCCATGTTTGCCTGGATGTCACACATTTCACAAACTATCTCTGACGGGATATCCAGACATTACTCCGTAGCTTGCACATCAAATTGTAAATATGTTATGTAATTGTGTATATATGTGATCTTGTATAGGCTCCTAACATTTCCCCACCCTATGAACAGTGCTCGAGTTGAGGATCTTTAGTAAAATCGTATTACGGTACCACCATTGGAGTCCTGTGCTTTTCTGAACCCGAAGTGTACTTGCCTGTGTAACCAATTCATGTCATGGCATGTGTATCTAAATTGAAAACCTGCTTTAAGACCATTCATGTGGCGCTGCATGTGTGGAAATGCACCGTCTTTTCACTTTTTTAAGCAAAAGTTTGGAGTGATATTTGGTGCTGCACCCCCATGCGCGGTCTGGTTCCTGGCGCACATAGTCTTGTTTGCAGCGCACAGAGACCTTACACTGCCGCACACAGAGGAAAAAAAATAGAGGGAACATTGTCTAAGAGCCCTCAACGGTCGTACCATTTCTGACCCCAACCGTGTACCAACATTTTAGAGGGGATCTAATACTAGTGTTATTGATCATGTATTGATCGATGTGGGACTATGGCCTTTATTGGGCGATATGGAAGTTAACGCAAGGTCTGACAGCGATCACAATTTCCTTGAGATGACATTTCTTGGTGAGCCCCTAGGGCAAGGCTATGCTACCCTGCTTACGGTTGTTCCTGCTCCAGCTCTAACCAACAATAGTCGCTCTGTCAAATGGCCCAAAGTTATGGCAAACCAACAACCATACTCAGAACTTTACAAGCAGTTTGTTGCCTCTTTAGAACAATATGAGGGGTCTGATGCAGCTAGTATTCCCATTTTAACAGTTCATAATCAGCTATTTATTGGGCTGCAAAATGTCTTTTATAAACAGGTGACTGGTACCAATACTTTATATTCTAAAGAAAATGTATGGTTTGACTCTGAATGCAAAGCAGCAAAGAACTCATTAAGACTGGCAATTATTGAGGGGAATAGAGTCAAAATTCATAATGCCAGAAGTATCTATAAATCCCAACTTAGACAGGCCAAACGAGATTGGGAAGCCAACTTCTGGCAGGACCTACTTGCTGCTAGTAATTTCCAAGGATAGTAGATCTTTTTGGAAACTAGTAGCGATGAACAATAATGGTAGTGTGAAGTACCCTAGCTTTAATATATCTCCTGAAAAATGGGTGGCTCACTTTTCATCACTCTATTCCTCCAGAGAGATCGAGGATCCAGCTAGAGCTGCATGTATAACTGAAGCTGCACCAACACATATTCCACTACAAGAGCCATGTAATACTCCTGTTTTCTTTAGCCTAGAAGAGACGTTTAATGCAATAAATCTCCTCAAACCAGCCAAGGCACCTGGCCCCGATAAAATTCCAGGTGACCTCTATAAGACAGAGCTGCATATCTGATCAACTTATTTTAACTTATTAGCCACCGCCATCTCGGCTGGGGTAGATGTTCCAGAATCATGGAAGGGGGCTGAGATCATAACCATATTTAATAAGGGAGATGCTAGCAACCCGGCCAACTACAGGCCCATAAGCCTGCTAGATAATGCCCCAAAATTTTTTTGTCGACAAATACTGAACAAATTGATGGACTGGATGGAGGAAAATCAAATATTGTCCCCTTTCCAAGCTGGTTTTAGGTCAAAAATCAGCACTACCGATCAGATTTTTAGATTTTCATTATTACACTGGAAAACTATGCTTTTAAAACAAGGAGTGCTCTACGTAGCTTTTATTGATCTTAGAGCTGCCTTGGACCTCATTCCTTGCGCTAACCTATGGCAGGTCCTACAAAATATAGGAGTCCCCAGCAATCTTGTACATTTGCTTAGTAAACTTCACAAGAATAACTTTGCTCAGGTACGCTGGGGTTCGAATGGTGAATTAACGGAACGTATCCCAATTGAACGAGGAGTTAGGCAAGGCTGCGTTCTTGCACCCACTTTGTCTTCTCTCTATCTAAATGACGTAGTTAAAGCTTTGGAAAATTGTGTAAATGACTCCCCAATGTTGGATAATAGGAAGGTACCGATTTTATTATTTGCTGATGATTCCCTACTCATTTCAAAGTCTCCCATGGGCCTGCAGACCCTGGTCAATAAATGTTTAGACTTTTGTAATGCCAGGGGTCTCAAATTAAATGTTAATAAAACTAAATTTATGATATTGGGCAAGGGGGCTAGGAAAGGTAAAATATCTATTCGGGTTGGAAATGAGGTCCTTGAGAGGGTAGAAAACTTTGATTACCTAGGGTTTCGATTCATGGACAGTTTCAAATGGTGTGACCAGATTACAAAAAGTAGGCTCTTAATTGAGTATAGGTCAAACGCCATTCTGAGGACGCAAAAGAGAACAGTGTTCCATGTAGTATCACCTGTCCTGGAGGTCTATCGGGCCAAGGCACAAGGGGCTGCTCTCTACGGTGCCAAAATATGGGGCTTTTCGAACGCCCAACCCCTGGCACTGGCGGAAAACAATTTTGCTAGGAAAGTCCTCTGTCTCCCTTCTAGCACACCTCTTATTCCGCTGTATTTAGAACTGGGATTAAAAAGAATAACTGATTTGCTTTCCTTGAAAATATTGTTCTACTGGGTCCGTCTCTGGTGTACACCAGAACTTGCTGATTATAGGGACTCTTTGAATGACGTTCTTAAACTGCCAGGTGCCAGATCACTCCCCTGTATTAAACATGTGTCCTCTTGGATGAAAAAGCTAGGCGATGAAAATGAATCACATTTATGCTTCTTCTGCCCAGAGTACTCGTCCTCCCGTAGTAAGTGGATTATTTCCTTATGTCGCGAGTTGGAGGTCATACGCTATGAGGTAGCGCTAAGGATTTTAAAGACCGACCTATCTTTTAGAACTGTTTTAGCTGTTAGTAAATTCTTAGAGGCAGCCTGGTACAAACGTAATGTATTCTTAAAGAAAATTCCAGTGTAATGATCTTGGGCTCTCTTTCATTTTTTAGTTGGTACAATGAAATAATATTTTTTTAAATCTTTTTGTAACTACTTTTTCATGTATTGATCTTATAGTGCTCTTGTTGTACATTATCTATATATATCTATTGCTGTTTTTACTCTGTATTGATACTGTAGCATGGATCACTTTGGTCCTTGAATTGACCCCATGCTTGGTGTTATCTTATTGATTATCGGAAGGTTATCGTGGTATCATCTATAACACCAACTCTGAAGCACTTGGCACTTTATCCTCTGCTATGACCATGATGTGGCTGTTATTAAGTATTGCTGCTATCCCTGATTATGGATACAGGTTTTATCCCGGTCTTTTATTCTTTTATTGTTTTAGATTTCCTAATTGTATTGTATTGTATTTGTATTGTATATCTCACATGACAGTGGTATCTATAACGAGCAGCACTCTTTCTGCATTAGGGGTGTCTACAGCCTCCAGCACTTAGTGGCTTGGTATATTATGTAACAATTTGATTTATGTCTTGTGTACTGTTATTTTAACTGATTCTGTTTTTGCAGTTGGATGTACACTTTGATGGTTGTAATAACCGAATAAAGTCAGCAACTACTACTGTGCTTGCAATAGAGCGGTAATAAAATATTTTGGGCCATTTAGTAAGAGTGGAGGAACAACATATCTGAAATCCCGACCCTTTCTTGCCACTGATGTGAACATTTGTCCAGATTGTCTTTCATCATTAAGTTAAGGAAATTATAAATAACCCCTTTTGACATATTCTTGGTATCTACCAAATTGTCAACTACAACATTTTTAGCAAATCCAATTGGTCCACCCCCTTTTTTTAAGATGAAAAATCCCTAACTTGTAAGTATTTTTTTTAAAAACCCTCCAGTCCAACCCAAACATATATTTAAGGTCATCAAAGGAGGCTATGCCCGATGGGGGAAAAAAGAACCCTAATCTAACCAGACCAAGTTCCACCCATCTTTTAATAGGTTGATCCCCAAAAATCTCAGGCAAATTAGAATTATTTGCCAGAGGTGTATAAAAATTAAGCCTACCAATACCCAATGACCTCTGAGCTGTTCTCCATATTTTAAAAACCCCATACAATGTCTTGAAGCAAACTTTCTTGTAGTAGCTATCATTTAATTGCAGCCACAAACATCCCATGCATCTTTCCCCATTATAAGTTCGTAAGAAGACGGAACCTCCTCAATACTCCCTTCCCCAGGCTGTTCTTGCAACAATATTACACTGTGCAACAAGGAAGTGGCCCAGTAATAAAGTCTCAGATTGGGCAAAGCCCACCCTCCTCTCTCCCTTGGCAGTGTAAGAAACTTGAATGCTCTTTTAGGTTTAGCGTAGGCCCAAACAAGCCTAGAGAATAGATCTTCCATCCTCTGCAGCCAATAGGGTGAGAACTCTAATGGGATTCCCCGAAAAAAATACAAAATCTTGGGGGAAAAAAGCGGTTTAACAATGTTACATCTACCAACAATTCAAAGATGAAGATTATTCAATCTTAACAGATTCTGTTTAGTTTTACTTAAGAGGGGTTCTACATTATCCTTAACTATGTTATCTAATTCTGTGGAGATGTTAACTCCCAGATAGGTTGCTTTCTTTGCCACTCTTTCATCCTGTATAGTTATATTCTCATTAATCACCACCTGCGTTTTATTTCGGGTAAGAGCATAACCAGAGAGTTTCCCAAACCTCTCCGCTTCCTCTTCTACTTCCTTGAGAGCATTCAAGGGGTCAGTAGTCACAAGGGTGACATCATCAGCTTAAGCTAATACCTTTTTTTCCCACCCTTGTGTCTGAATTGGTAAAATACCTCTGTTGTTTTCAAGCCTACGTATCAGAGGATCAATATTGAAAGCAAACAGTAGGGGCGAGCGCGGACATCCTTGTCGGGTCCCCCGGATTATTAAGAATAGGTCCGACAATGCCCCATTCACAGAAATGACATTAATGGAAAAATTTGGCGCCAGGTGAGAGGCCAAGATCTTAGAATATATTTTAAAATCACTATTTATAAGGATGATCGGACGATATGAACTAAGTTCCGCTATCTTTTTTTTTTTTAGGGAATACCACAATTTTTGCGGAGGACCAACAGCTCGGCGGCCTACCTCCCTTAAACTCATGCTCAAACAGTTGGGGAATACACTCCTTGAGTTGTTAGGCAAATATTCTATAACATTCAATAGGTATACTATCCATGCCAGTAGCTTTGCCACTTAGGAGACTAGTCACACCTGGTAGAATCTCTATCCACTCTGGGGGATCTTCTAACTGCTGCTGTTCTTCTAAAGAAAATAGTTTACCAGGAGTTGAGTCTAAATATTCATTGATCTCCCAGGCGCTCCCTCTTTGATCATCCCGATAAAGAGTTTGATAGTATTGATGGAATGAGTTTCTGATATATTCTGGATCACGTGGTTAACCCCATTATTGGATCGCAAATCTCACAGATTAATTTTTACGTGCTCCTTTGCCTAGTTCGCATGGCCAGATAGTGTCCGATCTGCTCGCTGCATTAATATGATTTCTCTTTCCAGACAATAAGCTTATCGGCAGCCTTTTTAGCCATAATTCCCCAAAAAGCAGATTTAGACAGTGCCACCTTTGCCTGGGCTTACCCCAAATCACCCGCCTGTTGTAAAGCCCTAACCAAATCCTCTTCCACTTGAGCCAGCCCAACTTGGAGATCACATAATAGCTTTCAGCCTTTCCTGTTAAAGTTCAGAGAGAATCTAAGAGTTTCCCCGTATACCGGCTTTCAAGGTATCCCATACAATATCTATTGTTACACTCCCTAAATTGTCTTTTAAATAGATGGGAATCCAGTTCTGCATGTGATTTCAATAATCCTCATTAACTAATAAGGCTCGCTTAAAACACCAAGATTTTTCCTTAGCCTTAAAGCCTTCCCTCCTAATTTCGACCACTAAAGGATTGTGGTCTGAAAGTATACGAGGAGTTTTCTCTATTGAGCAATTATGGAGTACAGAATAGGAGACGAACACATAATCTAATCGGGCATGAACATTATGTGGTATAGAGAAACAAGTATATCCTGAATCTGACGGCTTTTGCTAATTCCATACATCAATCAAACCATGATCTTTACATAAAGCCCTCAAAGCATGGAATACCTTACGTTTCCTCCCGGTATAGACCCAGTCGACTTCGAGTTCAGCGCCCAATTAGCTGATATATTAATGTTAAAGTCCCCACAGAGAACAACTTGGAGAGGCCACGCTGGAAGTTCTCTGGTCACTTGTTCAAACACTCCTGGGTCATCTAAAATGCTACCATAAATGGAGCATATAGTGAACGTTTCCCCAGTACATACCAGGCATTCAGCTATGACCCATCGACCAAATTTGTCAGCTAGCATACAAGTGAATTGTAGGCTAATGTTGTGCACCAAAATAGCTACCCCGTGTGTCCGGGTGTTCTGTGTTGTCCCCCCCAACCAGCCTTTATCCCACGGAATTCAGAAGATGGAGTTGGGCACCTTCAGTATGAGTCTCCTGGATACATACAATATCGGTGTTTAGCAATTGTAATCCCACCGCCGTATTCTGCCGTTTCTTGGGGTCATTAAGGTGATTGATATTAATAGTGGCTATACGTAGTTTACCCATTCTTTGGAGAAACCAATCCTAATACTTCTAAGGCCATATATATACTGCAAAAGAAAAGAGATGTACAACAAAGGCTACCGGGCTCAACCTGAGCCAGGATGATGTCATCTGAAACAATCCCACCCCGCCACTCCCCAAGCACTTCTCTCCAGCCACCCAAAAATAAAAATCATTCACCAAGTTACCAATCAACAGAGTGAACAAGGAAACTACCAATTAACACACCACCCTCCATACTGTCCTTTCACACCCCCCCGCAAATGGTAACACCATCATCATATGAAATACTTATGATCCATCAGACCCCATTCCCAGACCTGACCGTGATATCCTTTAAAAACACCTGAGCCTGAATTTCTGAGATGAAGCTACGTGTTTCCCCCCCTAAAAACAATCTTCAGTCGAGCCGGATTCTGGAGATATAATTCAGCTCCCAGTTGTTGGAA
The DNA here is from genome assembly GCA_963921515.1 of Calotriton arnoldi. Classification (NCBI taxonomy): domain Eukaryota; kingdom Metazoa; phylum Chordata; class Amphibia; order Caudata; family Salamandridae; genus Calotriton; species Calotriton arnoldi. The sequence continues at coordinate 95,455 of CAWUFW010021184.1, forward strand.
TGGAGCAAAGAGCTGCCTTAAACGCCACCTTCGTCCTCGGTAGCATAAGCAAAATCTGGTCTAGTAAAGATAGTCACTCCATCATGCTCTCTTTTGGCAGTAGGACGGGCCAGTTCATAGAGGGCTTGCTGTAGCAGAAAGTTTCCAAAATAAACCAGCATTGCCCATGGCCGATCTTGGGTTTTAGGGGCATGTTTGGACAGCATTAAGGGGAACCTGTGAGTCCGCTGGATTGCCTTGTGCCAATCCCATGTAACTAACTCAGGAAAGGCACCACTTAGAAAAGAAACCATATACTTTCTAGCATCGTTCCCCTCAACCCCTTCTGGAACCCCCAAAAACCGTAAGTTGTTACGACGTTTCTGGTTTTCTTGCTCTTCAATTTTCCACATCATATCCTTGACTAGCCCCTCATGAGTTATACCCTGAGATTTCAGGGCCACTACTTCTGTTTCAAGACTCTCCGTCTGGGTTTCAACAGCGGCTATTCTCTCAGCAATGTCAGAGCAGCTTCTGCCCACTTTCCTAACGGCACCCTGCAATTTTTTAGCAGCAAGTCGAGCTCTACCATTATCACTTTTGACTTCCTCCTGAAAGCTTTTAATAGATTGCAGAACCATTGCAAGAGAGGGATCTCTCAGATTTCCAGTCTCTGATGTACCACCAGCACTTGCCTTAACAGAACCCGCCAGGTTTCTTCCATGTTTACCCCTCCTTCCTCCAGGGCAGCGAGCTGTGTGGCAGAGTAATCCCACTTCAAATCCCCCTGTTCGATGGTGTCTCAGCCACACGAGACCCTATGGCGCTTATTCTGCTTGACGCGGAGAAGGCGTTTGATAGGGTCTCGTGGGGCTTCCTTTGGTCAACACTGGAGAATGTAAAAATAGGCAAGGGGTGCATAAAAGCAATACAGGCGTTGTATAAGAATCCGCAGATTCGACTCCGGGTTAGGGGAGAACAGAGTGACCCAATAGACATTAAGCGAGGAACGAGGCAGGGGTGCCCCTGCTCTCCCCTTCTTTTTGCTTTTTATATTGATCCCTTTATAAGGAGAATTGAGATGAATAACGGCATTCTCCCAATATGCCTGAATGGCTTCGAAACAAAGATCCTGGGCCATGCAGATGATCTGGCAATTACGGCCGCAAATCCCTCTGTAGCAATAGATGAAATAGAACAAGAGGCAGAATGCTTTGGGGCACTTTCTGGCTATAAACTTAATCGTGGTAAGACACAAATTGTGGTCAATGATAAGATTAATCTGGTTGACTCAAGAGTGACGGACTCGGCCACCTATCTAGGGGTTATCATAACATCGGACTTAACCAAAGTTGTTGAAAAGAATCTTGCTCCAGTGATCCAGAAATCAAAGTGGGATCTCGTTAGGATGAATAATTTGCATCTTTCAATTGTGGGAAGATGCAATATTATTAAAATGATATTCCTACCAAAAGTTTTGTATTTGTTTAGAACGATCCCCCTGAAGTTTGATAATAGTTGGTTTAAAGAAATGCAGAGAATGATAAACCGGTTCATCTGGGCTCAGGGGAAGACGAGAAGGGCACTCAAATTTATGTCCCTCCCTAGAGAGAGAGGAGGCTGGGCGGTACCTGATTTAAGAGCATACTACTGGGCCGCAGTGATGCAATATATTCGTGGGTTGCTAGGGGGCAAGATTACGGACCGGTGGAGGGAGGATGACTCTATACCGGATGTTTATGAATTACTCTTAAATGGGGAAGCTCGTAACTGGCTTTTGAGGTTTAGCGAGGCCAGCTATTATAAAAAAGTTAAATTCAAGACCTTGGGAGCGCCAATAACGGTTTGGTCTGCTATTAGAAAAAAGCTGGGACTGGGTAGAATGAATTATTATACACCTTTATTTATGAATCCATCCTTACCTGACGTCTTTCATGATGCTGTAATGAGACGATGGGATGCCCTTGGGGTCAAGACAATTGGTGATATTACAGACCCCGATGGTATAATAACTTTTGAAAGAGCCCAAACCCTTTTCAACTGGAGCGCAGGGAATTTTTTTAATTTTTGCAGATCCGTTCGGCCCTGGCAAGGAAAAGAGGAGGATTAAGAATATTTGATAGAGATACAGTTATGGAAAGGGTGCGAGACCCCGAAGGGTGTTCTATCACCCAGATCTATAGTGAATTAAATCAACATCAAAAAGACGATCTGGAAAAACAGTCTGAGAAATGGCGGGGGAAGCTGGGCATCGAAGGAAGCGAGTTTATAGCCTCACTTGAGCTAGGAGGTACGGTTTTAAAGGTGGCTAATCTTCAAGCTCAACACTTTAAAACTATTTTTGAACTCTATTACACCCCAGCAAGAATAGCCCAATGGGGGGGACCATGGGCGCGCGCTGCCCGCGCTGTCACAGTGATGAGGCTGATACGGTCCACATGTTCGCCTCGTGCCCTAAGTTAAAATCTTTGAAAAAGGCGATAGAATACTTTATGGGGCAAACCCTGAGGATCCAAATAAGATTAACCAATGAGCTAATGGTGTTAGGTGTGGCTAGAGGCGGAGCTCAAGTAGCTCATCACAAATTTATTTTCCTTGCTACGGCGGTAGTTAGGATCTGCGTGACCTCAGCATGGAAAGATCCTAACCCTCCCACCTTTCAACAATGGGTGTCTCACCTACTAGCTGTATATAGTTTGGAAAAGGGTCTATATGAGAAGAAAGGGTGGAAAGCTTTGAAACTAGGCAAACTTATCTGGGCCCCAGTAGCCGATTGGAAGACTAGATTGGAGAGATCCCAGCAATAATCTTTGGTCTTAAATATGGTAAAAGAACCTGGGGCGAAACAGATTTAATGTAAGCCTTCTTTTCTCTCTTTTGTTTTCTTCTTACTTTTTTTTAGGTTGATCCAGGGATAATACAATTATTGGAGGGCTGGGCCAAAGGGTCGTTTTAACTCCCTTTTTTGTCTCGTATTTGTACAATGTAATATTAGTCTTTTCTGTTGTATCTTTTGTTTGTTTGTTTTCTTGCTCTATATTACATGTATAATATCAGGTGGATTTTTTTTTATGTGTAATAATGTATGAAGAACTGATGGTGATAATAAAAAAATAATCAAATCCCCCGTACTGCCTCCTTCAGACGTTTCCCATAAACTCTTCTCTTTCTTTCTCCCTCTTTTAGAAAGGGATTTTCGTTGCCACTGGGGGTTTACTAGATCTTCTGGCCCGGAGCTGCTGTTCCAGTTAGCTCTCTCCTCTATGCTGGAAGCCGATATAATGGCATTGGAGATTTCTGACTCATCCGTCAAGGAGTAACATTTCTCAGTCACATTGGGGGACATAGCTTGACTTTGAGGGGTAATTACTATTTTGCTCTTGGTGGTTATATCAGCCAGAGGCACCACTGCTCTGGGTGTTACCACATCACTTGCCTCAACAGTATTGTCCCCCTTTGAGGGGCCTGGGTGGAGGACTGGCTCTTCTTCCTTAAATGAGGCTTTTGAAATGGGCTCTACATTGATTTGTAATAGCAGGCCAGATTCAGTTTCCACAGCATCCCCGAAATCCTTGCACCCTTTTGATGAGGGATCTACCAGCGAGGTAATAAGCTTCTCACTGACAGCATTAGACTTGTTAGCAAGTTGGGATCCAGCTCCCCTCTCCTGACCATCAGGAAGCAAACAACCAACTCCAGAAGCACAAAATTATTTAGTAATTTGGGGCTGGGACCCTTCCACATCCCAGGAAGGCCTCTGGGTCGCTTTTTTCACAGTCTCCAGCTTATCCCCCTTACCGGTCGATCGTCACCCTTCTTACCGCCGGTCTGACTCTCTGGCGCTATCTCATGCCATGGGGGAAGCTGGGCAGCTGTTGTCGTCGAAGAAGGAGTCGGGAGAGCATCCCATTGTTTAGCACCTTTATTGCCGAATCCCACCATTGCCATCAAAGGCCGCCCCCGCTGAGAGACCTGAGGCAAAGCGGTCGGCCTCCAAACAATCAGCCAGTGCCGCAGATCCGCTGATGCAGCCGGGAACAGCAGCTGACCCAAGACGCACCACCGAGCACAACTTGCTCCGAGAATCCACCCGCGGCACTGATTACGGCTATCCGCCTCCAGGGTCCTAGTGCTGGGATAGATTCCACTGTACATGTTACGTCGTCATTTGGTCAGTTAACTTGAGGGCTGGAGGTCCGGCTGCTGGAGCGGTTAGAGTGGTGAACTCACTCGGACGCCATCTTGCCAAGGCAGAGTGGATTTTAACTGTAAAGCCTGAAGTAAGCACGTCAGACTGGCCGAGTCCAGAGACCTGCCAATCTGTCATGCTCACTTTAAGTACAGAGAGCACTACAACTCTCCTTGGCAGCAGCCACACCCACTCCCTTTGTGATGGCACAATACAGGAAATACATGCAGCCCAGCATGCCTTAGCATCCACCATGTGGCAGTGAGTTTTATAAGAGCCACCTAGAACTTGCACTGATCAGAGGAGGGGATAAAAGCAGTTGGTCAACGCCCTTCCACTTCTTAAGAGGAGCCGCTGCTAGTACAGTTTATGGGAAAGTATGCGCAAAAATGAAGCTGAAGGCTCTGGACATATTAGTGAAATAGAAACCCAGTTTAAAAACTCAGATTTCCAAGAATGGGTATTAGCACTGGGTGGAGCAGTGGATTGTTTAATAGTCATTAATTGAAAACATAACACATTTTGCCGCTTTACAGGACTGTGTAGGAATGTCTCATTTGACAACTTTAAAAAATATATTCAGCTTAGGTGTTTCTCCCCCAACACCCTCCAGCTGAAACTGGGGAGAAAATGTATGTGTATTCAGTTATCTGCAGTGGAGCAAGCCAGAGACTTAATGGTTTGAACCGGTTTTATCACTCGATAATACAGAAAATTCTTAAGCCATGGGAATTAGTAGCTGAAATTAGGATTTATGAGCTGGTGTGGCAGCTAGCTCTTAATTATTTTCATAAAATACACATTGCATTCAATGTGAAGATGATGAAATGTTTTTCTTTTTACTGACTGTATTTCATACCTAAGCAGTTAATGAGGAAGTCTGTAGCAGCTATCTACTTCGAGCTGTACTCCCTGTAGGATAGCTTTAGTAACTTTGAAACATATAATTTGGACTTACCCTACTTTGTCAGGAGTCTAAGTGGGGGGTGAGAAAATCTTTATATATTCATGCTTTTGGGCCCTCTGAAGATGGCTAGAATGGCAGTAATGGCATCCCCCGGAGAACTCTAGTGTGGATAAAGGATGTTCTTAAATGAAATACATTATGCATCAAGATAAATGTTCTCATCAGTGGCTGGGTTTAAGTAAAAATGAGGAAGAAAACTTTAATTCTCTGCAAAGTGAATTTGGAAGAGTTTGAATATTTATAGCAGTTTGCACTTTGTATATTGAAAAACAATGTCTTGCACATTTGTCACCTCATTCACTTTATCATGTACTATTCCTTTTAGATGATGACAACTTGAATGTTATTGATATGTTTATAATTGTTTTTATGGTTGACTATTGTAATACGGTGAAGAAAATATGAATCATTTTTATTTTGGTTTCCAAATTAAAAAAAAACAAAAATGGAAAACATAACATTTTTGAAATCGGCTATTAAACTGCTTGGCGATTGTAAAGCAACGCGTTACTATTGTCTGACATAGGTGGGAAAAGTCCTCTGCTTAACAGTGACTAACAGTACAGCCGTATGAGGGCCAGCTTGGCAGACTTTGTAATAATTGTATTTATATTATTTACTATTATAATAATATTTTATTTGATCACACGCATCTTTGATCTCCAACATTGAAATAATATACATTCCTGGGCAGCTTGATGGGAATAAAATAGGTGCACGGAACACCTTTTTGTGCTGAAAAAAATACACATAACGACTAAAGCTTTTTGTTATGTCTGGTATGCGTATTAACGTGTGCAACCGCACGTGCACCTTAAGTATATATTGCGTATGCATATTCTTATTGTTCGCATTAAACAGTTGTATCTGTGCCTCTGGTGTGTTCTGGATCCTACTGAATTTAGGTTGGACAGTTGCAAGGGAACGGCGCAAGGAAGGCTGTGTCTGGTGTCCGCTCTGTATTCCTGTGTTTGAACCTAACAAAGGAGTTTACTTTTCACATTGCGTGGACTACATCTTTACAATTTAGTGAGGAGCTGGTTGAAACACCAAGAGCCCTCGATTTTGAAGGAAAAAGGAGTATTTGGATTTTATCGTCTTTTAAGAAAAAAAGGGATTATCCTAGGATTTGCGAGGATTTTCAAGCATTTCTCCTGGAATAACTCTGAGAGCGCTAGGAATCTTTGAATTTGATTTATGCGGGCATACAACTCTGTCTAGTGCTGTACCTTTTGCATCGCTGCAGCATCTTTTGAAGGTATTTAACGTTCCTTCAGTGTGTCGCTCCTACATTCAATTCAAGGATTCCCGGTTAGCAAGGCTCCATCACTTCCTCCTTTCAGTTTGGCAAGTGATGTTCCACATCTGGAATGTGTGGAGCGCATATGTGACAAGCTATTGTGAGCAAGCGCACTTCGCTTTGGAAGCTGTGGAACGCAGCATACTTGTTTTAGAGATTGTGGAATGCAGCGCAGCACACGTTTTCTAGTGTTGCAGGGTCACACAACGTGTCACCATCTTTGTTTATTGTGGAAAGCCTACAGGAGAGCTTATCGTGTGCTGATACTTGGTGTATTAACAGCTGTTCATCCTCTGGCACCAGGGGAGGGGAGGGTTCATCAACTATATTTTCCTGGACGAAAAAAAAGACAAAGGAATGAGACCAGTGATAAATTTGAAGTAACTAAACGAATAGGTGGTCTACCGCCAATTCAAAATGGTGGGGATTTGCTTGTTAATGGATATTCAAAGGAAAGGGGACTGGTTAACAAGACTAGATCTCAAAGACTCACATTGACTATCCCAATCTGGCCCCCACATCAGAGATACCTCTGCTTTACTTGGAAGGCCAAGCTTTGCGATTTTTGCAGTCTCCCCTTCGGTCTTTCCTCAGCACCTTGTTGCTTAACCAAAGTCCTGCACCTGGTAGCTGGCTGGCTCCGGGCGAAAGGAGTAAGGGTGATAATTTACCTAGACTATATTCTGATAATGGGACAGTCCAGGGAACTAGTGTTGAAACACATCAATTGGACAGTTCAATTGCTAGAGAAACTAGGTTTTATAATAAATCCAAAGAAATCTTGCTTAGTACCGGGCCAGGACACTCAGTTTCTGGGCTTTATTGTAGACACAGTTCAAGGAGAACTGCGATTACCAAAAGAAAAGTTTAAAAAGTTGTGCAGAGAGTTGAGAAAGGTGCTAGGGAAAGAGGAGATAGCATTAAGGGTCTTAGCAGGGATTATGGGCCTGTTGTCTTCCACCATTCAGGCTATATTCCCAGGCCCCCTGTATTACCGGGCTCTCCAAAGACTCAAATCAAGGTGCCTAAGAACCAATCAATCGTATTCACAAATGCTGTCTTTAGATCAGGAATCAAGGAAAGAACTGCTGTGGTGGCTAAGGAATGCAGAAGCATGGAATGGGAGGGCCATCTTCGGGGAGGAACCCGAAATGGTCATAGAATCGGATGCAAGCTTAGAAGGTTGGGGATCGAGATGCGGGAATTCTTCCACAGGAGGCCGGTGGACAGCTCGAGAGAGGATGTTGATGCTCCATATGAGCAATGTGTCGGCAGTAAGGTTTGTCAGCAAGATGGGCAGACCTTATTCCATGGGTCTTGCAGACTTAGCAAAGGATTTTTGGAGCTACTGTCTGAGCAGAGGAATATCTGTTGCAGCGGAACATATTCCTGGATTAAGCAATGGTGTAGCGGACTGGTTTCCACAGAATTTCAGGGACTCAAGCAATTGGAGATTGTACAGACAGGTCTTTCTCAGTATTCAGGAGAGGTGGGGTCACTTCGGAATGGACCTCTTTGCGGACGGCTTGAACACCCAGTTGACTAAATTCTTCAGCTGGAAACCAGACTCGCAGACTTGTGGAGTAGATGCTTTTCTGCAGGATTGGAATGGTATAACACTCTATGCTTTCCCGCCATTTGCCACGCCGCAAAAAGTTCTTCTGCAAAATGCAGAAGCAGGGAAAGTGAGTAGTGTTAACCTCACTTTGGAGCTCACAGCCTTGTTTTCCGATAATGTTGGAAATGACAATAGACTTTCCTATACTGGTACCGACCTTTATGGATGTACTCCTAAGGCAAGAGGGAGAATTCCATCCTCTAGTAGAAGAGGGCCTACTTGTGCTGATGGGTTGGAGGATTTCAGAAGACAGTGAGAAATCCCGGGTCTTTCCGCAGATGCTTTCCGACGCATATCAGAGTCATGGGCATCTGGAACAAGGAATGCAGATCGACTGGCTTGGAACAAATGGGTTTGTTGGTGTGTTCGACGGGATTTAGATCCCATTTCAACTGATTTAGTGCATGTAATGAACTACCAAATGGAGTTGTTTAGATCAGGTTTGTCCTACAGAACAGTAAATGTCTATAGATCAGCTATAGCAGCAGGACACTGTTTGGTAGATGGCTTATCTGTTGGTCAGAACGTATCGACAAGGAAAATCATGCGTAGCATGCAAGTTCTAAACCCACCTACAGTGAAATACATTTTCTTGTGGAATGTTAGGGATGTTTTGCAGCTTTTAACGGATTGGGGCAAGAACTCTATTTTATTGTTGAAACATGTTTCTTACAAACTGATGGTCCACTTTGTCTGGTGTCATTTAGACGGACTTCGGATGTAAGAGCTTTGGATGTTACCAGCAAAGCATATCAACCTGAGGGAGTCTATTTTTACATTAAAAGGAGAACGAAGACTCTATCTACTTCTATCTCCCACCCTTACTTTGAAGGTAATGAAAGGCTTTGTATGGATAAATGCCTGAAAGAGTACGAGAAAAGAACAGAAAGTTTGAGGAACGGTGTTGCACAATTGTTGATTTCACACAGATATCCTCATAGGGCAATGTCTCCCCCCACCTTAGCAAGATGGGTGAAAGATGTGATGAGAGTGGCTCCTGTGGATGTCTCTAAATTCCGGGTGCATTCCCTTAGAGGTGCGTCAGTGTCAAAAGCTTTTGCTTTGGGGGTGTAGCCTGCAAGACATTCCAAGGGCAGCAGATTGGTTGAATGAGACTATGTTTAAAAGTTGCTATTTTAGACCTCTTGCAAATGCAATTGATAATGTGTTAATGGCTCATTAAACTTGCATAATGTTAGCCTCCGTGTCTTGACTTAAAATGTAGATTTTTCTCAGCCTGGTGGACTGGAAATTTGGATTTTAGTAAAGACACAGAGGCTAAGATTATTCCACCACATTGATACCCACCCTGGTAAATTAATGGCATAATATTTATATTTTCTTTCAGATTAACAGGAATGCAGATACTATTATCTGGTGTAATATTCATGGAGTGTTCGTTTTTGGAGTTTAGTTCAACGTTTGGATTTATCTTGTTCACAGCACTGGAAGAAGGAAGATGGCTGCATGTTACTGTGCTACATACTTGACCGTAATGTTTGCGGCATCTTTTAAAGGTACTCCAATGTTCCTTCACTGTGGCACTCCTACATTCAATTCAACGATTCCTGGTGTGCAAGGCTCCATATCTTCCTTCTTTGAGCTTGGTAAGTGGCTTTCCACATCTGGAATGTGTGAAACGCATATGTAGCAACCTATTGTGAGCAAGCGCACTTTGCTTTGGAAGCTGTGGAACGCAGCATACTTGTTTTGGAGATTGTGGAATGCAGTGCAGCACATGTTTTCGCACGTTGCAGGGTCAGGTAACATGCGACATGCAGCCATCTTTGTTTATTGTACAAAGCCTACGGGAGAGCCTATTGTGTGCTGATAGTAGGCGTATTAACAGATATTCATCCTTTGATTGGGGCAGTTTTCTTAAATCTACGTGTTGGCTTCATGTGTACCTGCAGGAAGCAACCGTTGGAAACCAGGTAAAGTACAGTTTCTTTTTGTTTCATTTGGGGCATTTTGGGTAAATTGAAGTATCCGTTTACTAATTTGAAATTTAGTATAGTGAACTAGGCCGTGTTGGGTGAAGTGAGGACACTTATCCAGGACTTACCTTTCAGCCGTTACCCCTACAGTATTTCAGCGAACTAATCCCATTTTTGGGTGAAGAAGGGATGTTGAATTTCTTTTGTAAACTTCACCATGGCTACACAGAATTTTTCTCTTCACCCAACACAAGCATTTTGACCGGTGGGGTGAAGCCCATGCATGAAATAGGTGGAATGGAAGGTATATTCCCTAAACTTCCTTGACACTATAAATGAGAATGGAAAAATGGCTCCAGCATGGAAAAATATATATTTTTTACATTCAGCGGGGCCAGAGGGTATTAAGGTTTGTGAGGAAATGTCTAAAACACCTGGTGGTGGGGATGTAAATGTGTTTAAAGAAATGCTTAAGGATTTTGGTAACCATTTTGCACCGAAAGTTTGCATAGGTATTGTGAGATATAAGTTTTTTAGGAGGAAGCAAGAAATGAATGAAACGGTGGACAAGTATGTGGCTGTGTAAAAAATCTGGTGAGTGAATGTAAGTTTGCTCATTTGCAGGAGTAGCTCATTAGGGATCATGTAGTTATGCATACCAGAGATCCGGCCATACAGAAAAGGCTATGGATAAATGGAGATGCTGAACTTGAGGATATTTTAGCCATTGTGAGGAAGGCAGAATTATCTAGTCGTAGTGCCAGAGCATTAAAAATGGAATCTAAGGAGTCCTCTGAGGAGCTTGTTACCAAAATTAAAGCTAACGCATTGAGCAAATCTAAGAAAGAGATTGCTAAAGGCCAAGAGTACCCTAAAAAGAAAGGGACTTTTAGGTGTTATCGATGTTATAGCAGTTCACATCTTGCATCCAGTAGATTTTGCCCAGCACTTAAAAATGTGTGCTGTGTGGTGTAATAGGGCATTACACAAAGGTTTGTAAGAAAAAGAAGGGAAACAAAGTTAAGTGTGTGGGTGAAGGTAGCTCTAGTGATGAAGAGGACCAAGTGAAAAGACTTACTATTTATGATTCTGACGAGAATGAAAGATTTTTGAGTCCAAGGAATTGTTCATTTTGAATGTTAATGACAGAGGTGTAGAGGTTAGGAAAAAACCTTTGTTTGATATTGATTGGAGGTGTGGAAGTACAGATGTATGTGGACTCAGGATCTCCTTACACTATGGTTAATGAAGAGATATAGAGAACAAAGTTTGTCAAACTGTTAGGAGAGAAACTGCTACAAACAGATGTTTACCCAGAAAAAATTTCGGGTGAAAAAAATAGACATTATTGGGTACAGACTTTTGGTTTTTAGGTTTAAGAATAGAGAATCTTGCAGGAAGTTATACATTTAAAGGAAGGGCCCCTCTGTTCTGGGTTGCAGAGATTATGGAGGGCTAGACATTATTTTGAATCCAAACAATCCAGACCCTGTCATAATGGGTGAAGTTTAAATTATTGGTGCAGAATTGTTAAAGAATTTCCCAGAAGTGTTCAGTGGTGAAATTGGTAACTCAAGAACTTTGAGCATCGGATAGTTTTGAAAAAGGATGCATGTCTTAAGATACACAAAGTGAGTAATATTCCTATTTCTCACAGGGAAGAAGTAGAAAAGGAATTAGAGAAACTGGTTAAAGTAGACACAATTGAACCTCTTGAGTCCTCGGAGTGGATTTTTCTGGTTGTGATTGCAAGGCGGAGAAATGGAAAGAAAAGATTATGGATAGAATTGCACCATTTAAATAACAGTGTCGTAGACAAATTTCCACTCCCCAAAATTTCTGAAATGTAAGCTTTGGTGAAGGGTGTGCTTGGGGTTTTCAACTATTGATCTCTCAGCAGCATATCACCAAAAACAGTTAAATGTATGTTTTAAAGCATTTACCTCTCCCATAGGTTGTTTCCAATATAAAAGGATGCCTTTGAGACTAGCGTCCACTGCTGCCATCTTCCAAAGGCTTATGTTTCAACTTTTTGCTAAACAAATGAATGTCAGATGCTTCCAAGATTACATAGTGGTGTTTGGAAAGGACAGAAGAAAACATGAATTAAAATTTGGCTTAAGTTGTGAGTATTTTGAGAGAAAGTGGGTGGACTGTTGAGCAATCTAAGTGCAAGTTTGGGGTTACAGTCTGTAACGTACCTTGGTCATGTCTTATGTAGGGGAGGGGTCACCACCAAGACATCACTGGTTGAAGCCATCCAAAATGCTTCACACCGAACTAATAAGGATGAAGTCAGATCCTTTCTGGGTTTAGCAGAATTTTATGCTAAGTTTGTTAAATTTCTTTGGACAGACATAAAAAAGGAAGCACCTACTTTGACCCTGAGTTGGAGAATGTGGTCATGGTGTATGCTAGTAATAAAGAGGTTGGGGTCTCCCACATAACTTTAGAGGGGAAGGAGAACAATATTGATTATGCTTCTCATGCACTGTCCCCCGCTGAAAAAAATTGTCTGTAATAGAAGAAGAGACCTTTTTTTGTACCTGGGCCTTGGAGAATTTTCGATCATTTATTTGGGGTAGTGAAGGAAGTGACCCGATTAGGGCCACCCGGGTCACTCACGACTACCTCTCAGCCTTCCATACAAATGAAGAGTCGGTCAGACAGTAGAGAATACAAACCAAAAGCATTTATTAGGAGTACACTTGAGTGGAGTCCGGTCTGACCAGCCTCCTTGGATTGCTGCAGAGGGACGGACTTCTTCCAACATGGTAACACATAATGTACATCTCCAGAACCAGTAAAGACACGCCCAGACTGGAAATTTCTAGTTGGTAGCTGATGAACAAAGGAGGTACTGAAGGATGAGTTGCAATCCTGGGACCGGGTACATGCTATCTCAGCATCAAGGTTACTCTGCCTGCGCCCCACCGGTCTAAGGGTGGGAGCAGGCCTATCTAGCGGGAGGGGTATGCGATGACAAAATCAGTCTATTCATTAGTACAGCGAAGCTCAACCTTGGATAAATACAAAAGAAACAATATCGAAGCTGCTTTTGAGGCAGGCAGAGTGAGACAGAAGTTAGTTTCGATCATGGCTCAAAAGGGCGGCTCCACTTAAAATGGTGCAGCAAATGCTAACTTTACATAGAGCATTATGTTAGCAAAATGAGTGCATAACATTTACATTTCAACAGACCCTCCTTTTAGCATGAGCTAACTATTTGAAGTTGAGAGAATATGGAATATAGCATGGCATGTATATAATAAATGATCTTCAGAATTCAGAACAATCCATGTATTCAGCATCAAGGGAAATTGAGTCCTCGAATATACCCTCGTCTATCTGCATAAAACTGTCTATTTCTTTCTGAGTCATAATCACAGCATGAGTATCGTGAGTGGGTGTCTTCTGCTTTGGGGTGAGAATTGTAACGCAATAAGAGTAACAGGCTGGGACACATTGTATACAGATGCAACAGGTGAGGAAAATGCCAGCGACTATGGCCAGGAAAGCAAGGATCTTACAACTCCAGGATGTAAACAGACCCCAAAACCACCCAGATAGGATCCAAGTACCATTTTCCTGGTGAATGTCGGAGGAGTCCGTGTAGTTTCTGTTTGGCAGCATATACGTTGGGGGCGTGGTCAGGTATATATGCACAACACCTACTACCAATGACGCAACAGGCCCCTCCTCGGTCAGCAAGGATGACGTCTAACACCATCCGGTTTTGTAAGGTAACGAGTCTCGTAGCCTGAAGCTCAGCAGTGATATTGGTCAGAATCCCTGCTGTTGTATTAATGACGCCTTCTACAACTCTCGTGAGCCGACAAATGTTAAGGCTATTGGACATGGGACCCCAAAAAGGAACAATACCTTTCATGGCATCCTTAAACTGCTGCAAAGTGGTATCTGTCTGATCTATATCTTTTGTGTCAATAACCCTTCTCATCCGGGAGAAGTACACACTTCTGCGCTGCAGCCGATGGTCTTTATGGTAATTGGGCAGAGCAACGTACACTGGGGGAAGGAGGAAAGAGAGGTAACATCGGCCTGACCACACCCTAGGCAGCCAGACATAAGCCTGAGATCCACAAACGAAGTAGACATTAGGGGGCAAAACCAAGGGTGGACTATTAATCGTGCTAAGTGGGAACGTAAAATTACATTTGCTGTCCCCCACCTCTACCCCCCCTGTCCCTGGACACAGAAATCAGCTGTGGAGCTGACCACTGACACCAGTATTGGCTTATCCCTAGTCACATTACGGTCTTGGAAGGAGCGGAAGTACTCAGAGGTGTTAAATGTCTGGAAATCAGCCATTTCCATTTGGAGCCATGTGCTATTCTTCACCTTAGGGTTTATGGTTGAACACGCACAGCAGATCAGTGTAAACCAATGAAAAAATGTGTAGTGTGCTTCAGAAGTAACACTACACATTTTTTCATTGGTTTACACTGATCTGCTGTGCGTGTTCAACCATAAACCCTGTGATGAACTTCTTCTGATCCTGGAACACAGCACGCTTGTATCTTTTATTACACCATGGCTTATGATGAGATATCTAACCTCACAGAACTGAAAGCAGACACCTTTGCATTTGCGGATGAAGATGCTGATAAGATTTATGCGCTGATACATGAGGATACCACTCCTTCATCCATTTCCCGAATTAAAGAGAGCAGCATTAAACAACTTCTTTACCTCACGAAGAGAGAAATTAATCAAAGCTTGCACGCAAGCACACTAATAAAATATCATCGCGCACAAAGAATTCCCAGGGGTTTACGTATTCCCCTGAAACCTCTATTATGTAAGAACAGCCCAAAATTCATTGAGAAATGGTACGCCATTCTAAACAAATGTTCGCTCGACCTAATTCTTCTTATCATTGAAGAATTGTCCAAAATTCTGGAAGATTTAACTAAAGAGATTGATAACATCCGAACAGAGTTGACAAACTTGATGACATCAGAAGATCTAATCAAGACTCTAGAGGATATCAACGTTCAACTAGATAAATACAGTCAAGAAATTAAAGAGAGAAAAATACGCAAATATAAACGCGATACCATTGACTATAAATTGGGAGAGGTTTATTCATGGGCAGAAGTCTATGCAAGACGCAGACAAAATAAACCTTACAGCCAACAGAGTGAAACTGATACATCGTCATCTGAGAGTGACACAAGACATAAACCAGCATTTAATGGGAGCCAACCGTCTACAAGTGGTACAGATACTGTACAAAGTTCCAACGTTCCTTTTTTAGAGGAAGGTACCGCCGAACAGGACGACCCAGGAGGGGCAAAGGCAAAAGAAAGAGAGAAAGAAACACGGAATGCACCGACCACAAGCAAACGTCTCAAGGGGAAGAAGACACTAACTTAGTTATTAACATTTCATCAAGACCGTTGAACACTTAGGAGACTAAGATCCTCCAAAGAGGCACCTCTTTTGTACCCACTTGCCACACTCACAGTTTGGAACTGGAAATCAGCCTCTTCAAACTGTTGCGCAATCTACGTCTTCAACATTTTTTTAACAACGTTCTTAAAGAACAAATCACAGACCAACCCGATCAACTCAAGGGTTTACGTAGTAGCAGCACCTACATGGCTCCAATCAGCCATAAGAATTTGGATATCTTTGAGAATTTGGTCAAAGCAGACCTACAGAAATTCAATTTTAAACGCCAATCCAAACATCGCAATCTCACCAAAAAAGAGTTTAACATTCTCAAAGGACTGGCAAACAATTCAGAAATTACTTGTCAAAATGCTGACAAGGGTGGCGCCCTTGTAATCATGGACATAACTTTCTATATGGAACAGGTACAAACACATGTCTCCGACATTGGAACTTATTGTCCTTTGGAATATGATCCAACTGAACAATTTGCCAATTTGCTCAAAGATCTATTGAAGCAAAAACTAGATGAGGGAGTGATCAACGAAAAGACTTACAGATTTCTTTCTCCGCATCATCCGAGAACACCTTATTTATATATGCTCCCCAAGGTTCACAAAAACTTAAAACATCCTCCGTTTCGACCTATTGTATCAACTAGAGGGAGTATTCATGAATCTGTTGGAAAATTCCTTGACAAGTATCTACAACCATTCGTCATGAAGCTGAACACATATATCAGGGACACCTCAGACTTCTTAACCAAAATCCAAGACATCAAATTCAATAATGATGATGAAATATGGTTATGTACAGCGGATGTCAATTCTCTCTACACCTCCATCCCACACAACTTGGGTATTAAATCCATAGAAGAAATTCTACTTCACTCAGAATTGGAGCACAACTTTCAACTATTTCTTATGGAACTGTTACAATTCACTTTGTATCAGAGTTACTTCAAGTGGAATGACCAATGTTATCTACAATTGACTGGCACTTCAATGGGCAATTGTGCCGCCCCCTCGTACGCGAATATCTTCATGAATAACTTTGAAGAGAACAACATACTCAATACTGAAGTTTGGAAAAATCATGCAATGAAATTTTACAGGTACATTGATGACATTTTCATCATATGGAAAGGCTCGTTCGATAGTCTTAACAACGCTTTGATTTCATTGAACACAATCCACGATAGAATTCAATTCACGTATGAAACAGATGCACAAGTCATAACCTTTTTAGATGTATCCATTAGCAAGGTCAACGATCATCTTGAAACCAACATATACAGAAAGAGTACAGACCGGAACAGTACATTGCACTACCAGAGTTTTCATAACAACGCGTTGAAAAATCATCTCCCATACTCGCAACTCTTGAGAGTCAAAAGAATTGTGTCTAACCCAGTGGTGCTTCAAGAACAAGTTCAACTCATGCTTGACCGTTTCAAACAGAGAGGTTATCCAGACAATGTTTTAGAACAAGCTAAAGATCGTTGTTCAAAAAGAACTCGCACCGAACTATTTAACATCCCCAAAAAAACAGAAAGCCAAAGAAATGTGGTGGTGTCCAAATTTTCTACACTGAGTCTACAATACAAAAGGTCAATTAGGAAACACTGGCCCATTCTTGCTCTTGAACCGGATTTCAAAGGCATCTTCAAAGACGCACCAATTTTTGCATATACAAGGGGCAGAAATTTGAAAGACATCATAACAAACAGATCAAGTGTCCACACGGACATTAACTTTAAGGGTACAGTACCTTGCCACAATTGCAGTAATTGCAACAACGTGATCAAAGGGGCAACAATCAATCATCCCATGAAAGGCACCAACATCAAACTTAAAGTGAATGGCACTTGCGATACAACCAACGTGATATATATGCTGAAATGCCCATGTGGCTTGGTATATGTTGGTAAAACTGAGAGGAAGATAAAAATCAGGATACATGAACATAAAAGCAACATTCGTACCAAGAATTCTAAATCAGTCGTTGCAGCTCACTTCATGGACAGTTATCACAACATCAGTCAACTACAATTTCTTATCTTGGAAACTGTCAGGAAGATGGATGGTAGAGATAACAACAAACATCTCTTACAACGAGAGAATTACTGGATAACATTTTTGAACTCTTTGAAACCACACGGTCTTAATGACCGAATGGAATTTTTGTGTTACCTTTAACTTTATTCATGGACGCATTGCTCTCTTCGTGATTATTTGATCTTCAATCATTGTTTTATTTCATCGTTCTAGTGTTGCTCTATATGTCAATTTTTTCTTTCAATCCTCTTTGGAGGTCAACTTATTCAACTGGCACGTTTTTCTGTGTTATTAATATTAATTTTTGATGTGCTTTTCATCATCACTCACCGTTGTTCATATGCATTTGTCTTAATTCCTCATCGTTTTCACTGTTCACACACATTACAACATGGCGTCACTCTTTCCGTCTTTCTTTTGGTGCATTTTGGTTTTAGTCCTTTTTCTATATCGCATTTATCACCGTTTCAAATGCATGTCTAAACTACACTGGCTTTACACACTTTTTTCTGAGGACGTGATGCCGTTCACATCTTTGTAGAAGTAAGTACTCGTTCACTTGTCACTGTTAAAACTCTTTAACTGATAAATACTAGCGTTGACCAAACTTTGGGTATTCACTTCGCATGTAATGTTGATTTCATTCACGTTGGTGATTCACCGCGGGACTGCATTCACCGATAATGTTTTAAGCAGAACCACATCGTCTTTTTTCACCTTTGTACATAACCGGTCGATGTTTATCGTACCACGGTTCAACCACATGTTGAAATTTTGGTTTGGTATATCTCATCACTTTTTTATCTTATGAATTTTCATCATCGCACGCCCGTTATTTCACTTTTTGGTATTTTTTCATGACACTCATGCACTTTGGTAATTATCACGGCACATTGGACTATCTGGTGATCATTGGTTCGTACTGAATAGTGGTTTTGCTCATATTATCTCCGCTTACTTATTCTTTAGATACTCTTCCCTGACGAAGGGCACTATGATGCCCGAAATGCATCGGGAGACACGTTAAGAAGGATTTACTTCCATGGATTTAATTTGATGTACAAAAGATCGATATGGATTACGTAATATCGAAATTGGAATAAACAAGTACTTGGATACTTTGAAAAACTTTATTCACATTTTTTGTTATTAATTCACAAGCATTTTAGATCCCGCACCCGTGTGGGTCATTGCTGTGCTCAGAAGGTCGTCCCCCAAGCTGGGTGACGCTTTCATCTATTCTTCACCTTATCATACTTGCGCATTCAAGAGTCTGGGGACAAAGTACCAGAGATGTTTAATCCTGCCTTGCCTATGGGAATAAACCCATGATGGAAACGTATATAATCAGTCACAGTGTTAAAATCTGCAGGGGTCATAATCTGACGGGAGTGGTGGTGGAAATGGTGGTGTACCATTACAAGCAATTCGAACCAGCCCTCGCAACTTCCAAGGTATGACAAAGGCATTGACAGTATATTATCTCTCCTATAAGTGACTGAGGGGAGCAATCCACAGACCCAACAATTTGTTGTGTTAGACACGTCATGAGCTTGGTGCAGCATTCGTATAAAAACATTATCAGTGTAGGTCTTTCAGTGATCTCTCTTGTGAGGAGCCAAAGTGATAAACATGTGTTCAGGTGGAATGGGTGTTGTACCAACAAGGGAATGCACAGGGTACTTCTCATCCAGAAAGTAAGATATCCCTAGAACAATTTTTTGTGAAATAACAACTATTGATACAAAAACTATTTTACTTTTCGTGGAGCAACCCCGCTCTGGACGCAGAGGTGCAAACAGTTGTTCTTCCTCGGTAATGGGCCGACCAAATGAATACATTGCAAAACAAGGGAAAGAGAATGCAATGAAACTGATAACAAAAAGGGTTAAGTGTTCCCAGTGTCCGTCTGAGCTTACTGGTAGACTCCTATTGTTCATCAACGTTGGCACTTTTGAGCACCGGCGGTGGAGCTGTCCTATCCCAGCTCTTGAAGAAATCCCACGTTGCACAGGATAATGTACCCCCCTCCAGGAGAGCACGTTTGATTTATCCTGGTCAATGTCCGAACAATGCACCAATCTCGCCTCTCCCTAAACTACTGTTGCCTGATTTGTCGGGTCCATCCCTGCTAATCTGACTTTTCCTTTGGTGCACTGTTCCTCCGTCGGGGGCGCAAATTGTACCTAGCTACTCCAGGCACAGAAGGGTCAGTAAAAAGGGGCTAAGACACAGAGGGGCCAGTAGAGAGGGGCTCTTGAATTGCCTTAATCTCTGGGGGCACTGCCGCATTTAGCACCTTCTCATTCTCTGCCTCTTTTTGGGTCCACGTGAGTTTTGCATCTGAAAAGGGGACGAACCGTGGGACTTGCTCCCACTCCGAGTCCCCTATTCCATCTCTGACCCACTGATCATAAGGTAAGGGTAGAGGCACTTTGCGGCAGTGTTGACTATGAAGCCAGTTCTTTCGGCCTGTGACCTTGACTGCAGTGTGGGTGGCAAGGAGCACCTGGACTGGCCCCTTCCACCCCGGCTCCAAGTTCTTCTTTCTCTGGAAATTTCGGATTAATATATAATCTCCAGGCCGAATATCGTGTCCTGGCCCCTCAGGTACTGGCGGGAGGGAATCCTGGATCTGTTGGTGAATAGAACGCAGACTTTTAGTTAACTCATACAGATAGTCCACTAACAGAGGATATTCAATTTCAGAAAATCTACGAGGACGTGGGACGCCCCAGACATTTGCCGGACGCCCAAACACGACCTCGTAGGGGACAGTCCTGTCCTAGAATGCGCTGTTGTTCTTGTGGACAAAAGGGCTAATGGTAAAGCATCTGGCCACTGCAACCCTGTGCTTTCCTGAATCTTTGCCAGTTTCAGTTTGAGAGTACCATTGTACTCCTCAACCAAACCTGCGGACTGGGCGTGATTTGCAGCATGAAATTTGTGTCTGATATGTAGTCCCTTGCAAACTAACTGAATCACTTTAGCGTTAAAGTGGCTTCCATTGTCACTCCAAATCAAACGGGGCAAGCCGAAGCGAGGAAAGTACTCCTTCGGGAGTACTTTTGCAGTCGCTATGGCTGTGTTTTCTTTCGTGGGATAGGCCTCAACCCATTTACTAAATGCACAAACAACCACCAACACATATTTCAAATTGTTGACTCGATCCATTTCTATATAATCTATCTGAAGGACCTCAAAAGGGAAAGTGGGAGGTGCAAAATTACCAGGTGGCATAAGGTTACCTTTTCCAGGATTGTGCATCATGCACACCATACAATATTTGACCAAATGAGCAGCAGTCTTTGGGATATTATCATTTTGCCATACAGGGTCTAGCAATTTACAAATACCCTTAGCACTGATATGAGCTGGCCCATGTGCCATCGTGACTACGGGAAGAACATATGCATCTGGAAGCATCCATCTCTGTTTCCCTGACTTATCAGTCCAATACCCCTCCTCATCCAAACGTGCTTTGCTTTCCTGCCATATTGCTAATTCCTCAATCGTTGCCTCACTCTGTATCTCCTTGACATTTTCCAGCGTATCCTCAAACATGGCGACCTCGGGCACCCACCTAGTGGGACCTGCTACAAACATCCTTTTCATCTTCATTCGGGCTGTCTCCTTAGCTATCTGGTCTGCAAATGCGTTCCCCTTACCCACATTGTCAGTAATTGTCTTGTGGGCGCTGCACTTTACTATCAGTAATTTCTTGGGGAGTGTCAAAGCCGATAAAAGCCTATGTATGAGGGGACCATGTTGGATCTTCATCCCATGGGAAGTGAGAAACCCTCTCTCTGCCCAGAGCCGTCCAAAATTATGGGCGACTCCGAAGGCGTACTGACTGTCAGTATAGACATTGACAGCCAGTCCCTCACTCAACTCACAGGCTCGAATAAGGGCAACAAGCTCTGCAGCTTGGGCCGACTGATATGGGACTTGTGATGTCTCAACTACCGTGTACAGTGTAGTGATTGCATATGCTGCAGTGCTTGTGCCATCTGGTAATTTGAAATAAGAGCCATCAACATATAGTTCCCCTTGGGGGTCAGATAAGGGAACATCAGTCAAGCCTACCCGACCCTTTGTCTCTTCCTCAGTCCGAAAAATGCAATCATGTATGTCAATTTCCTCACTCTCAGAAGGGAGGGGTAGTAGCGTGGCTGGGTTCAGAGTGGTACATCGTTTAATCGTGACATGTGGTGCAAAGAGAGTTAGCTCATAACCGGTTAGACGTGCACTGGTGAGGTGCTGTGTCTTGGTCTTATTCAAAAGGGTATCCACAGCATGGGGGACCATGACTGTGAGGTCAGTATCAAGTACGAGCCCAGCCGATTGCCTGATAGAGACAGCCACAGCCGCGACCGCTCTTAGACAGCTCGGGAGGGCTCTTGCGACAGGGTCAAGAAGAGCAGAAAAATAAGTACACGGCCGTTGCTTACCTCCAAAGGCCTGTGTTAAGACAGAGAGTGCACAGCCAGCCGTCTCGTGTACGTACAGCACGAATGGCTTTGCATAGTCAGGCATACCAAGCACAGGCGCAGAGCAAAGTGCAACTTTTAGTTGCTCAAAAGACTGCTGACATTCAGGCGTCCAAGGGAGGGTTCATGCACATCTTTAGTGGTTAATACCAGCAGGGACTTTGTTAGTAACAAGTAGTTAGGAATCCATTGGCGACAATAGGAAGTAATGGCAATAAAAGCGCGCACATCCCTCTGAGTTTTAGGGATAGGCATTTTAACAATGGTACTGATGCGCTCAGGGGTCAATCTCCTACCCTCCTTCGACAGTAGGTGACCTAAGTAGGTGACCTCCTGTCGACAATATTAAAATTTGGAAAGGGACACTTTATGTCCGTGGTGTGCCAAATGCAACAACAATTTAACTGTACTGTCTTTGCAAAACTTTTCAGTATCAGAGGCGATGAGAAGGTCATCTACATATTGGAGCAATACATTACTGGAAGGAAGCGTGAGGGAGTCCAATTGGGCTTTCAAGGCTTGGCTATATATACTAGGGCTCTCAGTATAGCCCTGAGGAGCTCGACAGAATCTAAAGCTTCTCCCAGCGAGTGTAAAACCGAACAAGTGCCTGCTGTCTGGATGGATTGGAATACTGAAGAATGCATTTTTCAGAGCAATGACAGAAAATAATTTAGCAGAGGAAGGAATCATCGTCAGAAGAGCAGTAAAGTCAAGGACCACTGGGAATTGAGGAACCACTATTTTATTAATTTTGCGCAAGTCAATCACAAAACGATAAACAGGATGATCATCAGAGGAACCAGAGGGTGCCCTCTTAAGAATGGGAAGAATAGGGCTATTACACACATTAGCAGACGTCTCTTCAACAACTCCTGACGCAATCAGATCCTGTATAATCTGCAACAAGGCTCGTTCCTCCGCTTGCGGTATTTTGCACTGAGGAATACGAGGCAAAATGGCATTATCTTTAATTTTAATGGAAACTGGGGGTATCTGCAATAGTCCTATGTCCGTGTCACCCGTTGCCCACAACGTGGGTGGCACGTCCTTAAATTCAGCAGGGAGGGACACATCTTTGGACAGACACTGCTTAGTGCTGACCACATTCGGACCCATTGTCATGTAGACACCTTCCGGGGAACAATAAATGGTTGCATGCAACTTCTTTAATCAATCTAAGCCCATCAAATTTTCTCCGCAATTAGATGTCAACAAAAATGGCGAATCTACCGTAAAAGGACCTACAGTCAGTGTAAGGGGTTTTGAAATGGGGCTCACAACCGGTACACCAGAAAATCCTACCAAAACATTGTTATGGCCAGACAGAGCTGCACCAGGGACCAACGAACGAGAAATAGAGCTATTCATTGCACCTGTAGCCACCAAAAATTCCTTAGCTGCGCCATGCAAATCTGCAGTAACATAAGGACCGTGCTGATCTACAGGTATCTGAACTGGTCCCTCACTCTGTCCCTGGCTGTCCTAGCTGTGAGACATTCCTGTCACCTCATCTATGTCATAATCATCGTGGTAGTACTGCTTGCCCTTAGGGTCGTCAAAGTAGTTCATGTCAGCGTGACCCTGCGAAGTCCCAACTGACTGAACTCTGTCCAGGCCACCGTCTCCGCGACCCTGTTCACGAGACCCTCGTCCCCTTGGCAACGCCACCTTCTGCAAAAGCACAGGACACTCGCTGCGCCAGTGTTCCTCCTCCTTACAGTACGCACACTGGTTCGACCCCACAGACGTAGTATTCCCGCCTGTACGAGGAAGCTGTCGGGCCGTACCACCACGTCCTCTACCACTCCCTCGAGAAGCCTGTTGCAACAACACCTTCGTCTTCAATTCTTTATGCTTTTTCTCCACCTTCTCCTTCTCCTCATTTTCCCTGTGCGCATAATACTGTGCCATACTCAGAATTACAGAAGGGGAGGAGGTAGTCCAAGTGCTCTCCGAGGCCTGCAGCCGAGTCGCGATCTCAGGAAGCAGGTTCGTAACAAGTCTATTAACGAACAGTCGGACACCCTCCTCCACCGACAAATTCTGGCCGCTAAAATCCAAAAACACGCCTTCAAACCGAGTGAAAAAATCAGACACGCTTTCATCTTTCTTCTGACAACATGCCGTTAACTTGTCCCAATC
The DNA here is from genome assembly GCA_963921515.1 of Calotriton arnoldi. Taxonomy (NCBI): domain Eukaryota; kingdom Metazoa; phylum Chordata; class Amphibia; order Caudata; family Salamandridae; genus Calotriton; species Calotriton arnoldi. Next base: position 119,552 of record CAWUFW010021184.1, read on the forward strand.
TACCCTTCTCGGTGGAATAGGAGAGTGCATATACGTAATAATTCGGCCAGGTAAAGCCAGTACTTCGGCCTTAGGCTTCTCACCATGCTTTCTCTTCTGGTCCCATGCTTTAATCTGATCCCAGGTACCACCCAATTCCACAACATGATCCTGTGTGTGCATCTGTCTCCAAATATCAACGGTCACCAGTAAACCAAAGAACATTTCAATATCCGCAAGAGTCATCACTGTCGATGAAGCGGCCTCAGTCAATTCCTTATAATATGCAGTTGGATTTTTCCTAGGGTCGGGTAACTGAGTCTTAAGGGACAAAACCTCACTCCTTTTCCATGGAGTATAAACCCATTGCTCTTGGAAACGGGCCTCTACCCTTTGTCTAATAACAGTATTCTGCTGATCCCACAGCTCCTGTAGTTCAGGGTGATATATGGGGTGGACTTCCCTCATCGGAAACTGGGATACCATCTTCGGGCTTTTCTCGAGCAGCCTACCTCGATAAGTGACCAGCGTTGCGACATTACTAAAAACCTCACCAGGTGCCATATCACCAGCATATACATGATCCCTAATATTATAATTAATCTGGGGTGCCACATCATTGAAACACTGTTCCCACAGTCCAATCAAGGTAGCCGACATGTGCTTAAGGGCATGCTGCTGCACAAATGGCTCATAATCTTTCATCACACTCCACACATCTTCCACACTGTAAATGGGGTTATGAGCCCACTGAGCGGCCTGATTGGCTACCACCCTTTTCTCTTCATCTCCCACATCGGATCGGATCAATATCCGCCCTAGTCGCTCCCTAGTTGTCGCACAGATACCGTCCCCTAGTCCACGTACGGGCGTTCGCTGCTCAGTAATGCGGGGGGATGGAATAACAGGGGAGGAGTAGCAACAGAAGTAACGGGCACCAACGTCGCTGCCGGCTGCGTCGTAGGTGTAAGGGCTGGAGAGAGAGAGATGCCGAAACGATAGACGTAGCAGGGAGACTGGCAGTCATCGTAGCTGTAGAAGGCGAAATCAAAGCAAGGGGAGGAGGCGCAGTGGCCAAAAGAGCGTGATCGATAGCAGAAGCAGCAGAGACAGAAGGAGCTGATGACTGGAGCTGGGGTATGGCAGGGTATATTCTCTGCGGGGCATATGGAGGTGGAGGTCGAGTATCTAACAATTCCTCCACAATTGCGTCATTTTCCTCTCGAGCAACATAAGACTTTTCACATTGTAATCGAAATTTCCTATCAGCACACTCTATTCCTTTTTCTATTTTCTCTCTATCCTGCGCTACAGCTTTTTGAGTCAATGTTTGCATTCTTCCCTTCCGGGACTCTTTCTCTGCTTTCATTCGTCTCTGTTTAGCCTCCTTTTGACATGTTCTGAGGGAATCAAACATCGACTGCCTACTCCTTTTCGCAAACAATTTTTCCTGCAGGAAATTAATTTTCTGTTCATCAAAAGTGCCCGTCAACGGCCACTGCAACTCGGCATTGTCCCTCGTATATTTGTGCCATAACGTACTAAACATAATAGGGCCAATGCCATGTTTGACGTACATGTCAAAATTTGGAGTGCCTTCTGGAGGCGCCAGCTGACTTTCTTCCAATCGAGCATCAGTAGAACAACAACGACAGCCCAAACAAAACAATTTACTCAAACAAGGTATTTTCACAGAAAACAAGTTCACTACTTATGCATAGCAGATATTTGCAAATACCTTTACTAAAGTCGGCCCTCAGATCTCATCAAATACAAGTCAAAGTGGTACCATGTTCATAAAGAACTCAAACAAATTCAAGCGCTTGTCCAAAAACGGTCCTCAGACCGCGTCAAATATAATTCAAAATGGCGCCATAATCACAAAGAACCAAAACAAACTCACCTGGTGCACACAGGTCGAATGAGTTTATTCTCCACTGCCGACTCTTTGGACCAAACGGTCAGATCCAAAGGTTTTGCTGTTTAGGACCCCAGTCGGGATGATCACTGGACGAGGCACCGCCCGGTCAGACAGACGGGGCAGCTGCGAGTACAAGACTCTTTCGTGCAGGGATCCCCGGTCCGCCCGTCCGACCCGACGTGGCCCCGGCCTCCTCACCCGTCCGCAGGCAAGGATGGGTCACCCGAACGAGTCCTTGTTCGGGCGCCAAATGAAGGAAGTGACCCGATTAGGGCCACCCGGGTCACTCACGACCACCTCTCAGCCTTCCATACAAATGAAGAGTCGGTCAGACAGTAGAGAATACAAACCAAAAGCATTTATTAGGAGTACACTCGAGTGGAGTCCGGTCTGACCAGCCTCCTTAGATTGCTGCAGAGGGACTGACTTCTGCCAACATGGTAACACATAATGTAAATCTCCAGAACCACTAAAGACATGCCCAAACTGGAAATTTCCACTTGGTAGCTGATGAACAAAGGAGGTACTGAAGGATGAGTTGCAATCCTGGGACCGGGTACATGCTATCTCAGCGTCAAGGTTACTCTGCCTGCGCCCCACCGGTCTAAGGGTGGGAGCAGGCCTATTTAGCGGGAAAGGTATGCGATGACAAAAACAGTCTATTCATTAGTACAGCGAAGCTCAACCTTGGAGAAATACAAAAAAAACAATATCGAAGCTGCTTTTGAGGCAGACAGAGTGAGACAGAAGTTAGTTTCGATCATGGCGCAAAATGGCGGCTCAACTTAAAATGGTGCCGCGAATTCTAACTTTACATAGAGCAATATGTGAGCAAAACGAGTGCATAACATTTACATTTCAACAGTAGGCATTGCAAAGTCTGCGCCAATCACAAACCTTTAGTTAAGCTGCTTACTAATGAAGGCCTATTTAAAGCTTCGGCCAGGATAGCAAGAATGTCCATGAGGCTTCAGGATTTCTTTTATATAGTGGAATACATGCCTGGAAAGAAAAATGCATTAGCTGAATCTTTTCCACGTATGCCTCCTGAGATCCAAGAGTGTCAGGTAAGTGAGTGTGAGGATTTCCATTTTGCATTGTCCCATGACCAAGGTAGGGCACCAGTTGATGAAGAAGAATGGAAGACACAATATTCCTTGGACACTACTTTACAGCAGCTTATTGTTTGTGTGGAACATGGTTGGCCCAAGAAGCATATAATTGAGAAAGAATTGAAAGCTTTTTGGGAAATAAGAAATGAACTGTCTGTGGTACAGGGTAATGTGTATAGAGAAGATAGTGATTCCTCCTGCCCATTTGTGAGTCAGAATTGTAAACTTGTGTCATGAAGGGCATGCAGGTATTGTGAAAACCAAATAAAGAATTAAAAAATGGAACTAGCGGCCTGGTATAGACATGTGTGCTGAAAGAATGATGAGAAGTTGTGTGTGGTGTGCAAACTTGGATAAGTCTCTTAAGACTTTGAGAAAAAACGTGTGAATCCATAATTCCAAAAAAGCCATGGTACACTGTGGCAATTGGCATTATGGGCCCCATTGGTTCTCCTGCTAAGTACATTATTGCACTCTTTGATGTGTTTTCCAGGTGGCCTGTAATCAAAATGGAAGAAAAGGTGGATTCTGAAGAAGTACTTAAATTTGTTGATGGTCTTTGTGGATGAGGGGTTAACTGTGCAGATTATTAGTGATAATGGGGTACAGTTTGTATCTAAGTTGGCTAAAGAGTATTTCAGTAAAATTGGTGTCAAGCAAAGGGAACACGTCTTTGTACAATCCTAGTGGGAATGGTATGATTGAGAGATTTAACTGAGTACTTAATAATACCATTCAGCTTGCTAACAAGAATGGAGGTGATTGGGAGATGCAGACTTTAAAGACCCTTTGGATGCATAGGACCACTACCCATGAAGCTTTGGAAGCTTCGCCTTTGAAATTTATGAGTGGAAGAGGAGCCAGGAGTAAGTGTAATCCAGAATGGTTGTTACAGGCTGAAGATACTACCATATCCGTGGAAAGGTAAGGGAAAATATTGTGGCTAAACATCTTAAGTATAAACAGATTTTTTATCTCAAGAGAGGATCTGAGAATGTGGTGATTACTAAGGGTATTTGGGTCAAAGTTAAGAAAACTTGGAAAGTAGAGAAAGGTGAGAATCAGTTTTCTGATACTTTGCAAGTTACCAAGGCTTTGAGGAATGTTGTGTTATTAAGAGTGGAACCTTAGAAGAATTGCTGTTTTTAGAAGTGATTGCAATTCCTGGAATACTGCTGGAGGCAGTGGAAGGGCAAGATTTGAGTTGGATGAGGAATTAGGTCAGGAGAATAATAATGATGTTGAGTTAAGTCACAGGAACGATTACAGAGAGGAGGATGTGCATTTGGAGGAAGATGGAGTTGCTGAGAAGGAAGTACAGGGAAGTGAAGAAGTAGTTGAGTCTGATCAAGGAAGTGTACAGCTTGTTGAGTGTGATGATGAGGAAAGGAGTGGTGGCAGAGAGACAGTAGACTCACACTCCAGTGGTAACAAGAGAGTTCGGGTTAAACTCAGGTGGATGTCAAATTTTGTGTGTGATCCAGATTTGATTGAGTGACTTTTAGTGTTATATTTGTAGATATGTTTTCATTTATTAAAAGGGGGAAGATGTTATGTCTGGTATGTGTATTAAAACGCGCAACCATGCGTGCACCTTTCTTATGCATATATTGCACATGTATATTCTTGTTATTATTTGTATTAAGCAGTTATGCTTGTGCCTCTGCCGTGTTCCAGATCCTAGGACAGGCAGTTGCAAGGGAACGGAGCAGGGAAGGCTGCGTCTGGTGTCTGCTCCGTATTCTGGTGTTTCAACCCAATAAAGTAGTTTACTTTTCACATTGCGTGGACTTCATCTTTATACTTTTGTAATTTTGTTACATTTTTGATTTACAGCCTAGGAGTGTAATGAGCACTACTCTTGGTAGAAAATCGGGCATGTTGCTAGACAGTTAGCAATACAGTTGCCATAAAAAAGGCAAAAAGTACAGCATTGAGGACATTCATGAACAAAATTAGTACTTTTTCGGAATAAGATTTAATATTCATGTGACAACAGTGTATGTGACAGCGTTCATTACTATGCGACTTCGCTCAAGAATTTAGTGCTAAAAGCATGGCTGAGATAAAATGCAAAGTGAATTCCCTCACTGATAAACATATGCTTGTTAATATCAATGCCACAATTTACAATTTAGAAGAGGTCACACCAACCCAAAGAAATAGCACATATTTTGAGAGAATATGCCAGATTGACATCGGTTGTCAGTAGGTAACAAAGAAAGAGTCTCAAACATGAATACAGCCTAGAGCTTCTCGACAGAATTGCTCTAATTATATTGTAGTTCTAATATAACATATTTTTACATTGAAAATGAGGTTTACAAATGCCCAGCTATTGTTCATACGCTTCTAGAACTACTTTCATGTATATTCATTTAATCTGTATTTGTCATAATCTCCTATATTTACCAAGCTATCAAGCAACACTAATTGTTCCAATCAAGCACAAGGAGTCGAACTAGGCATGGCTATAATTTAGTAATCCTGGGGTGTAATGCAGACCACTGCAGAGATGTCAGTGCAGCAGTGCCCCCAATCAGCCTAAAGCCGCTAATTGTCTGTGAGAATCGGGAGTCTCATTGCTCCTCATCACATTCTACTGGGGTGGAGAAGAAGCATCATTTTGTGCTACCCCATTTTGGTTATTCCAGTCTGTTGGAATGTAGTGTGGCTCATGCTGCATTCACTGAATAAACTTATTGCTGTTGTAGAGTGTGAGAAGATGATATGACGCCCAGGAGGTGGAGCCTCAAGTGTGTCATAATGCCCTTACCCATCCCCCACATATGGAAGTAAAAAAGAATGATTCTCAGTGGTTCTGCTTGGATGGATTAGGCAATGCACTGCTTTGTCATGTGTAGAAGCAACCAAAACAGGAGTACATAGGTGCAGTGAAATATGTTCCTTTTAAATGCACCTGGGCATGACTTAGGTGACTGCAAGTTTGTGCTGCTTTGTTTTTGTTTTGTTTTTTAAAATCTTTTTATTAGAGTTTTGATTGAACCAATACAATCGTAATGAAAACCTCCTCAAATCACCACTACCCTGCCTATCCACACGTGATCCCGAATCCATTCATACAAATGAATGTAACAGGGTCACAATGATGACCCAGACCAGATGTATGTCGTAGGACAAGGTTTATTATTGTTTTGACAGCAGATATAGTTGCTAGAGTAATAGAAACAAAAGTTACTCTGCCCAAAGTCACTCTTGTTGTTGGGCCTCTGGGTTGGTTACTCCAGAATGGCGTCTTCTCCATCTCGCTATGGCGGGATTGTCCCCTCAGCGAAAACATACACATGAGAGACTATTAGGTACAGGCTCTTTCTGGTTCATATAACCGCCACCACACCGTGTAGGTTATCCAAAAAGGTTTGTAGTGGGTAAGGTGCAGGGGTTGCTCACTTAATGACTTTTCTATCTGTAAGATCAGGCATGTATAAGAAGCACAGAAGATGGGCCTTCTTTGCCATGCCAATCCTTTTGCTTAATCAGCCATGCTCTCCTAAGCCCCATTTGTAGTTTGGTGCTCACTGGTGCCGGCAATCTCCCGCCTTCGTGACTCCTTTCCCACCCTCAGAACCACATTAGCGCCCCCCACACCTGTGCCCAAGAGATCATCCAGTGAGGACCCTTCCCCAGTACTCGCCTGAGACTGTGACTCAGTCCATGAGTCACGGCAGTCTTGTTCTGCTCCCCTTTCCCTGGGGTCTGCATGCAATCCTCTGTCTGCTGCCACTGCTCCGTTTCACGGTTCTCGGCTGATCCGTCTTCCGCCTCTTTGGTCCTTGTGTCCTCCTTCCCTGGACTTTTGGCTGCGTGGTTCCGCCGTCCGAAGTCTCCTTCCTCTTGCTCTCGCAGCGTTGATGTCTCCTCTCCTTCCCAAGCCCCTTCCGCTTCATCCTGGTTGCGATGACCTTTCACCTCAGGGACTGGCCTATAAGCGGGAGTGCAAGAATGAGAGGGCTGTTCTGCTCCACCACTAGTGCGGCTGCCTGCGTTAGACCCGTGCTCCCGGGGTCCCGATCTGGGCTATGGCTACTCGCATCAAGGTGAGGCCTGTCACAATGACTGAATCAGCACATTAACTCATGTGACCATGAGTTGCAGCCTCCATGTGCCACCTTCCCCTCCGTGTCCACTGCCTCCTTTAACCCCCAACTTGATGGCTGGACTGTTGAACAGTGTCTTATACCCCCCCCCCCAATTCCCACTGGCCCTTCACTGTGGCTTGGGCCAGCTGGCCACCCTTCCCCCTCCCAGAGTATCTTACCTCTGATGGGCAGAGCCTGGTAGGCCGTAGTATTTCCTCCATGGGCCCCAGATTTTGCTGTACTTATGGGGGCAGCCCCTATATCAGTACATCACTTCTTCTACTAGGGAACAGTGGTCCATTCCCCTTAACCACTTCGAGACCGGAGTGGACTTCCCTAGATTTCCAGTGGGCAGCAATATCTTCTTTGACCAGCATGCAACCAAACCCAACCAGTAACTTCTGTCCTTTATTCCTGTCCCACCCTGGAAGGACTCCTAGGATTGCTAATTTCGGTTCTCGGTCAATCTAGAATCCTATCACCTCTTCTAAGTGTTGAAAGATCAAATCCCAGTATCTCTGAATCACCTGGCATTCCTGCACCACATCTATCAGGGTGCTTCACCCCGTACCATCCTCCACAGTCTGTCGGGGCTATAATACATTCTATGAAAATATTTAAATTGTATCAGTTTCAGACAGGTGGGAGTTACCAATTCTCAGGCCGCCATATTAGCTTCTTGTGATGATAGGCAAGGATCGAGATGTACACAAGGTCGATTTAGACTCGGTTTTAATTTGCGATACACTCGTTTCTTAGGAGGGGCTAGTGTTCAAATTCTCGGATAATACTTCTTATCCGTTCCTGTTCAGTTCACAGGGTTATCTCTCCTTCTTCTTCTGTTTCCTTCCGTTGTCCTCCGGTTCCCCGGGATGCTCGGAAAGGGAAAAGAAAGTATAGGACACGTGAGGGACTCTATATATACAAATGCCACGGGAAGGGAGTGAAGGACCACCGGTGCTGTGACGAACGTCTAGGGACGTGCGGGTCAGTGCTTGGGGTACCGGGTAGTGAACAGGGTATCAGGAGGTGCCTTACTCGTCGGCATTCACTCTCCTCCCCACTCACCCTGAAACATGCTCCGGTACCTGTCTGAGCCACGCTCCTCCGGGAGCGTGGCGGGGCGCAGAACCGTGACGTTGGCCTCCTGGCTCTCCCGATACTGCTACTCCCACCGGAGTCGTCGTCAGCAACAGTCGTCCCTTCTCTGGCGTCTCGCTGCCGTTTTCCGAGGATCCCTCTCGTTCGCTTCTTCTCTGTCTTCCGGGCATGTCCGACGTCTCGTCACGATTTCGTCCTCCTTCTATTGGCCAGTCGGGGATGACGTCAGTCCTTTGGGCGGCCTCTTCAGCGGAGTCATCCCAGTTAAAGGGGCCGGGTCCTATGAATCCGGCGTCCTCATCCTGCGGGGTGTTTTGGCCAGTACACCAATCATCTGGCTGGAAAGACAGGAAAGGACTCGGTTCAGGAGGTACGGACCACCAGCCTCTCGTATGCTCCTGTCCCTCCCATGTGGTGGCGGAATCGTGACACTTCTGTCTAGTCTTCTTTGTCCAGCGGCCCC